>CATIWC010000678.1:0-158157 GCA_948472305.1 Vicia faba
ATTACCTTTTTATTTTCTTTTTTATTTCACATAAATAATTCCTTTTTCATACATACAAAAAACCATTTTTGCATCTTGCGTATTTATTCTTATTTTATTTAATTTATGCAATTAATCATTTTGTAAAATATTTCAATATTGATGTAATAGTTTTAGGTTTACATTACTTGTCAAAATCCCCATTTGAACATTTGTACCCCCCTTCCCATATTTGGTTTTGTAATAGCTTAGTAAATTTATTTTCGCGCTTTATTGCTTTCTAATTATGCCATGTTAGAATTAGGGTTTGTATGCGAAAAAACGACAAAATAGTTATGACCTAATCTCAAGACAAACAAGCATGAAAATGGACACACAAATCACACTTGCACCCCCTAGGGTACTCCACTTGTTGCCTTTCAAATTGGGCCATATTGCATGTTAAGTCTCTTTGGGCAAAACAAACAAACAAATGATCATAGTCCCTCGATAAAATTTTCAAAATACTTCCAAAACAAATGATCAAGTCCCTCAAAGAAAATGCCCAAAGATACTTGGCACCGTTGCAATTATGGTCTAAACGATGACCCGCGCCCGTCCCTTTCACATCCTAACATGAGATTGTCCACCAAATACAATGGTGGAACAAACTCATTAAAAGGGTTAAAACATAGCAATCAACTTTGAGAAATTTAGGAGTAGACGACCTCTTAGTTACTTGAATCAAACTTGCAAAAACAAAACACTTGCCTATTTTCAAAAACCACACATCACTACACTTTCAAAACAACTTTCAAAAACAAATGAAAACCTTTTTCAAAAGACGTACACCTTTGTATACATCCCCACATGGATCATTACAAAGGTTGCCACCACATTGGCTTCTTTTCAAAACATTTTCAAACCCACACACACAAGCACCATTTAAAACAATTAAAAACAAAAGGCAAGTGATTTAAGCAAGTAACTAAGAGCCCATGGATAACCATGGATAGAAAGGGTGCTAATACCTTCCCTTTCTATAATCTACTCCCCGAACCCAAGAAAACATCTCAAAAGGTTTTTGTTGTGCTTTTTAACCTTTCCTTAGGATAAAATAAAGTCGGTGGCGACTCTTGCTCAACCGAAACATTTGCGAAAACAAACGCAAAACCTCAAGTCAATTCTCCCACCGTATCACAGAACTGGCGACTCTGCTGGGGAAAATTTTTAAAGTGGAGTAACCTTAGGGCTTAGATCACCTTTGTTTTCAATTGTTTGCTTTGTTTGCTTTTATATTTGTGGGCTTTGCATCGGAGTTTCATAGATCCTAACCCGGATCTGGGAAATACCCCTTTAGGTAGCATAATCTGTGAGGGGACCTATCCGGCGTAGACCGACATGGGTGAAGCAGTGGCTACGTTGGTGTGGCACCTTGGTCTGTACCTATATCCCTTGTGTCGTAACGGGGAGAATATAGGTCTTCTAAGGAGTCATTAAACACCAACCAACCTTAGAACCCTAAATTGACCAACTTGGCTATTAGGACAGTAGCAGTATGCTACACTCATTGAGGCTAAACTCTCGAGATGGTTCTGGCCGCGAGAAAAGATTGCGATGCTGGAGTTATGACCGATTGAGGGTAGCCAATGATTTGAGATCCTCTAGAACCCGGTTACTTTTGATAGGACAGGTTTTAACCAACAAAACCAAAAGAGGGTAATACCTGAAATTCATGCTGGGCCTGAAACCTAAGGGTGTCTTGTGTGACTTGTGTGCCTTATCATGCTTGCCTATGTGAATACTTGTGGTGTGCTTCATCATAGCATCATGCCATCATACCATTGCATGCATCCTGTATAAAGGACTAATCCATTTCAAAGACAAAAAAAGTTTCATCTTTGCTCTGTTTTGTAGGACATCATGATGCCCGTACGTAGGAATACTGTCCGGCTCAACTTTGTTCAACCACCAGTTTTACTCAAGGATTTGGTTGGAAGGATTCCAAACACTTCTTCCTTCATCAACAGGCATGGTTCTCTCCTTGGCTTGGTCACTGCAAAATGGGACCAACAACTGATAAGTGTTCTGACCCAGTTTTATGACCCTCTGTATCATTGTTTCACCTTTCAAGACTTCCAGCTGGTTCCCACCCTGGAAGAATTCTCTTATCTGCTTGGGATCCCTGTTTTGGAACAAACTCCCTTCACTGGTTTGGAAAAGACTCCTAGGCCTGAAGAGATTGCTGCAATTCTCCCCTTGACCAAAGAAAGAGGTATTAGCCAATTGGGAAACTAGAAATGGGGGTCAAGGGCTTTTTGGTCAAATTTCTGGTTAGCAAGGCTAATGATTTCTGGAATGACTTGGACTTCAGGGCATACGAAGATATTCTGGCTCTTTTGATCTATGGTCTGGTATTGTTTCCCAACCCTGACACCTTTATCAGTACCCATGTCATAAGGATCTTCATGTCTCGGAATCCTATACCCACTCTTTTGGGTGATATTCTACAACAACTCTATGCTCGTACTGCTCGAAAACGGGGAACTCCGTGGTGTTGTGCTCCTTTGCTAGTAAGGTGGTTTATTTCGCACCTTCCTAAGTTCGTGATGAAGAATGAAGAAGGAAAAGGTTGGGCTTGGAGGTTAATGTCTCTCACTGATAATGACGTCACCTGGACTCTCAGAGGTTTGGGTGAGGTAGCTGTTATTGACCGTTGCGGAGAATACCCTAATGTTCCGTTGATTGGTATCCAAGGAGGAATCTCTTACAATCCATGCTTAGCTCTCCGTCAGTTTGGAAGAGCCAGAGGAGATGGGCCTCATGAAATGCTGGTTCCTCACTTCCATTTTGAGTTTCAGGCAGACAATGACAAACTACGCCATGAGTTCATTAGAGCCTGAGACAGAATTCACAAAGCTGACCCACATGAGTTGGGACCAAAGACTTCTCTACCAATGGAGCCCTATTGCAAATGGGTCCGCATCCGTGCTCAGAGGTTAGGTATGCCGTACGAAGCTTGTCAGACCAATCATTCTTGAATCTCCTGATGAAGATAGGGTTCCTCCGACTGTCCTCCCTCCTCAGATACCTACTGATTTTGACACAATGAAGAGATCTTGGGCACAGCTAAAGGAAGAACGGGATTTCTATCGAGAGAAGTTCAACGAACAGGAACAGAAGATCCAGAGGCTGACTAAGCAATTGGAGGAAGAACGGGTCCTGAACAACTACATCAGCACTGAAAAGAGGAGGCCATGGGAGCATTGATGAGCTTTGGATATTTCCTTTTATAGTTTTATTTCCTTTCCGGTATTTTTCATTCCTGTGATGCCTAAAGGCGAATTGTTGAACAATTGAAAATTTTAAATCTAATGAAGTGTGTTTCCTTTTTGTCTACAAAGTTGAATCTTGTTTGTCTTTGAAAACATAAAACATACGCATTCCATTGCACCATGTGCATAGCAGGTACCCTATTTCACAGGTTGCTTAATCTCCTTCGCTGTTTATTTTGAACAGTCATCATGAATCCAGACTCCTCCAGTGAGCAAGCAATCAAGGCCCTTCAGGCCCAAAGTGCACAGTTTCAAGAAATGGTCCTAAGCCTAGCCCAAGGTCAGCAAGAGTTGAAGACTCTACTCCTGAAGAAGAAGAAGAAAAAGAGGACTGCGTTGTTCAACGCCGGACGCAGATTTGGGAACACACTCCACAATGAAGCTGAACCAACTACTTCTTCTGCTGAGAAAAACAGTCCCCAAGGGGGAGGAGCTCCTAGTCCCGCAGTCTCCGACAACGAGACGGACTATAATGACGAACAATACCCACCTGCTGCTGACAGATACAAGCAATTGGAGGACCGCTTGAGCGCCATGGAAATTCAGAATGTGCCGGGACTGGATTTCGGAGATCTGGGGTTATCTTCTGGGGTAGTAATTCCACACAAGTTTAAGGCGCCTGCCTTCGCCAAGTATGATGGGGTCTCCTGTCCAAAGCTGCATCTGAGGTCGTACGTAAGGAAGATCCAACCTTACACGGCAGATAAGAACCTCTGGATTCACTTCTTCCAAGATAGCCTCTCGGGGTCACAGCTTGAATGGTTCTACCAATTAGATGGAACTAGCATCCGACACTGGGAAGATTTGGCAACCGCATTCTACAGACAATACCAATACAATTCTGATCTCGCTCCTACGCGTACCCAACTTCAGGGTATGTCTCTAGGAACGGGTGAAGGGTTCAAAGAGTACGCACAAAAATGGAGAGATTTGGCTGGCAGGGTGCAGCCTCCATTGACTGATCGTGAACTGGTTGATATGTTCTTAGGGACTTTGTCTGGTCCATTTTTCAATCATTTGGTGGGTAACTCCTCCGCTGGGTTTACGGATTTGATTCTAACGGGAGAAAGAATTGAAGCTGGCATCAGGTCAGGCAAGATACAAAAGGCTGCCTCTACAAGTACTGAGAAGAGGCCGTTTAAGAAAGAAGCAAGTGCCGTCTATGGTCCTAGAAGACAAGTCAAGCCCGAAAATCTCCAAGCCGTCAACGCTTTGGTCATCTCAAAACCTGTTGCTGCTCCTCAGCAGTACAATCAACAAAGAAGTGAAAGGCCCAAGAGGCAGTATACTCGGCTGAGTATGACCTTATCTCAAATTTTACCCCCAACTGTTATCAACCAACTTGCTGACCCTCAAAGAAGCTCCTAAGGTCGTCAACACTGCGTCTCCTAAGTATAACCCAAATGCCCGGTGTGCTTATCATTCTGATAGTCCCGGGCACACTACTGATGATTGCTGGGCCTTGAGAAACAAAGTGCAAGATCTTATCGACGCAAAGGAAATTCAGTTCGAAGCGCATGAGAGACCAAATGTTGTAACTGCTCCTATGCCCCAGCATAGAGTAAATGCCATTGAAGAAGAGTTGTACGCTGTTTCGGTGAATGAAGTTGTTACCCCTCTTTTGACTGTTAAGAGGAACTTGCTACTAGCCGGTTTATTTCCGGGTTGTAGTAAGGGTTGCCTCCTGTGTACTGTTATCCCTACCGGTTGTCCGCTGCTAAAATCAGGCATCCAAGGCCTGATGGATAGCAAGGAAATTCTATTCAAGAAAACTGCTGTTCCGTCTGTTTCCGTTGAAGAAATATCTGTTGTCACAATTTATAATCCTGCCAAAGCTCCCGTAAAGAAACCAGTCCAGATTATGTCTGTTGCACCCATCACTATTACTGTCCCGGGGCCTCTCTCGTATGAGTCTGATAAAGCGGTCCCATGGCATTATGGAGCCGACGTGTATGTGCTTGGGGTGAAGCAGGAGTTCAACACCAATACCAATTTCAGTAATATCACTGGTCCCGCAAAGATTACCCGCAGTGGCAGGCTCTTCTCGCCTGACATTGCACCGCCAGTTATCCGAAAACCTCTCACCATCACACCCGCAAGTGTGCATGTTCCAATTCAAGTTCCTGTGTCTACTACTGCCGCCGAGTCCTCTGATACTCGGGGCAAAGAAGTTGCTACTAATTCGCCTGCCAGAACGGAGGCACCAAAAAAGAATACTGATGTGGAAGCCTCCCAACAAGAAATGGAGGAAATCCTTAAAATTATCAAAAAGAGTGATTTTAACGTCGTTGAACAGTTGGGGCATACTCCCTCCAAAATCTCTATGTTATCATTGCTGCTATGCTCAGAGGCCCATGCAAAAGCCCTGATTTCATTTCTGAAAACGACCCATGTGCCGCAAGAGACCTCCGCGGATCAGTTCACCGACTGTGTGGCTAATTTGACGGCTGACAATGGCTTAGGGTTCTCGGATGCTGACCTTACCGCCAAAGGGAAAAATCACAATGATGCCCTACATGTTTCCATAGAATGCAGGGGCACTACTCTCGCACACGTGTTAGTGGATACCGGCTCTTCCCTGAATGTTTTGCCCAAGAAAGCATTGGACCGCTTGGATTGTGAGGGCCTGGAGTTGAAACCTAGTAACATCATTGTTAGAGCCTTCGACGGTTCTAAGAGGATGGTGCACGGTGAAGTAGACATCCCCATTCGTGTGGGTTCCCAAGTTTTCAACTCAACATTCTATGTAATGGATATTCGTCCATCTTACTCCTGCTTGTTGGGGCGACCCTGGATTCACAAAGTTGGGGCAGTAACATCCACTCTACACCAAAAGCTCAAATACCCTGTCAAAGGGAAGATTGTCACTGTGCAGGGCGAGGAGGAGTACATGGTGAGCCACTTGAATTCATTCCGGTATATCGAGATGGACGGGGAGTTTATTGAAACCCCCTTTCAGCATTTTGAGGAAGTACCTCCAGTGTTGGCATCAGCTGAGGCAGTGGTGGAAGAAGATTTTCCATTGAAGATGGCGTCCTTGAAGGATGCCCGAGCTGTAATCGAGAAAGGCAATTGTGCAAACTGGGGTCAGCTTCCTGACTTCACTCAAAAGAACGACAAGTTTGGGCTGGGCTTTACTGCAGAGGCTCAGAGGGCTGTGCGTAAGGAAAAGATCAGAAAGGCTCCGGTGTTTATCTCCAACCCAAGGGTGAATTCCATCGAGGAGGATGTAGAGGAAGCAGAGTTTGACAGTTGGATCTACCCGACTACCAGCAATGGACCGAGCAACTGGACGGCAAAGGATTTTACACCTATCACATTTGTCACGCAGTAATTAATTTCTTTTGATTTCCAATTTGTAACAAACAATATGTCAAAACTTTGTTGGCTCGGTGTCCTACCCGGGGCATCGTAGCTCCATTTGTGAGGGCTTTTTGTATGACATTTCCATATATCATCAATCAAAACATTGGACGTTTGTTGCATTTCAAATCTTGTGCTCTTTTTCTTTCTGTGTTATATATTGCAAAACAGCTATATTTACACACACTCACTTATATAGGTTTCAATCCACTCTGGATCCCACTGGTAACAGCTCTGCTACCGCCAGTTATGACTTCGAGAATCCGATCAACTTGGCCGAAGACGAAGGTGAAGAGGATTGCGAAATGCCTGGTGAACTCGCAAGACTTCTACTCCAGGAAGAGAGGGCTATTCAACCACATGAGGAGCCGGTAGAGACGATTAATCTGGGTACTGAGGCAGATAGGAAAGAGGTCAAGATTGGGGCTAATCTAGAGCTCAGCGTGAAGCAACAATTGATCCAGATGCTACAGAATTACATGGAGATATTTGCTTGGTCCTATGAAGACATGCCTGGTTTGGATGCCGACATTGTAGTTCATCACCTGCCAACCAAGGAAGATTGCCCTCCCGTAAAGCAAAAGGTCCGACGTATGCGCCCAGAGATGTCTGAAAAGATCAAGGCCGAAGTTATGAAGCAATTCGACGCCGGGTTTCTAGCGGTAACTTCTTACCCTCAGTGGGTCGCCAATGTGGTGCCAGTACCGAAGAAGGACGGTAAAGTCAGAATGTGTGTCGACTATAGGGATTTGAACAGGGCCAGCCCCAAGGATGACTTCCCCTTACCTCACATTGACGTTCTCGTTGACAATACTGCGCAACACAAGGTTTTCTCCTTCATGGATGGTTTTTCAGGGTATAATCAGATCAAGATGGCTCCGGAAGACATGGAAAAAACTACCTTTGTGACTCAGTGGGGCACCTTCTTTTATAAGGTCATGCCATTCGGATTGAAAAATGCTGGGGCAACCTATCAACGTGCCATGGTTGCTTTATTTCATGATATGATCCATCATGAGATTGAGGTATACGTTGATGACATGATTGCGAGGTCTCAAACTGAGGAAGAGCACCTTGACCATCTGAGGAAGTTGTTTG
The DNA here is from genome assembly GCA_948472305.1 of Vicia faba. NCBI lineage: Eukaryota > Viridiplantae > Streptophyta > Magnoliopsida > Fabales > Fabaceae > Vicia > Vicia faba. The sequence goes on from CATIWC010000678.1 coordinate 7,755, forward strand.
ACCGACTCAAGTTATACAAGCTGAGGTTGAATCCCAACAAATGCACCTTTGGGGTAAGATCCGGAAAATTGCTAGGTTTCATTGTAAGTGACAAAGGTATTCAGGTGGACCCTGCCAAGGTAAAAGCCATACAAGAGATGCCGACTCCAAAAACAGAGAAAGAAGTCAGAGGCTTCCTGGGACGACTGAATTACATTGCCTGATTCATCTCACATCTGACTGCTACTTGTGAGCCAATCTTCAAATTACTGAAGAAAGATCAAGTAGTACGCTGGAACGATGAATGTCAGGCTGCCTTTGAAAAGATAAAGGAATATCTCTAAGAGCCACCCATCCTTATGCCACCAGTGGAAGGAAGACCTCTGATATTATACTTGACAGTACTTGATAATTCAATGGGGTGTGTGCTGGGGTAACATGACGAGTCTGGCCGAAAAGAGCACGCTATTTATTACTTGAGCAAAAAGTTTACCGACTGTGAGTCTCGTTACTCACTGCTTGAGAAAACTTGCTGCGCTCTTGTATGGGCTGCTCGCCGGCTGAGACAGTATATGCTGACTCACACTACCTTGTTGATTTCAAAGATGGATCCCATCAAGTACATATTTGAAAAGCCTGCTCTGTCTGGGAGAATAGCGAGATGGCAAATGATCTTGACGGAGTATGATATCCAGTATACAACTCAGAAAGCTATTAAAGGAAGTGTACTGGCAGATCATTTGGCATACCAACCTGTGGACGATTACCAATCATTGAACTTTGATTTTCCGGACGAAGACATCATGGTGGTAACTGACTGTGAAGTACCTGGACCGGATGAAGGACCTGAGGAAGGATCCCGATGGTCTATGCATTTTGAAGGAGCCTCCAATGCTTTGGGTAACGGCGTCGGCGCTGTAATCATATCTCCCAAAGGAACTCATACTCCACTCACCGCCTGATTATGTTTCAGCTGCACCAACAACATGGCAGAATATGAGGCATGTATCATGGGTTTGCGAGCTGCAATCGACTTAAGGATCAAATTTCTGAGTGTCTTCGGAGATTCCGCTCTCGTGATCAATCAGATCAAAGGCGAGTGGGATACGAAACACCCAAATCTTATTCCTTACAAGGAGTATGTGTCAACCTTGCTTCCCCACTTTGAGGAAATAACTTTTGAGCACTTCCCAAGAGAGGAGAATCAGCTAGCGGACGCACTAGCTACGATGTCTTCAATGTTCAAAGTTAAATGGGACAATGAGGCTCCCCGGATCATTATCTGGAAGTTGGATGAACCGGCATACTGCTGTGATCTCGAGGCCGAGAAGGTGACTGAAAAACCTTGGTATCATGAGGTGAAGAGGTACTTGGAAGCTCAGGAATACCCTGAAGGTGCATCCGTCAATGACAAGAAGTTCATGAGGAGGTTTGCTGCAAAATTCTTCCTCAGCAACGGCATTCTCTACAAACGGAATCATGATTCAACTCTACTACGTTGTGTGGATAAGGCTGAAGCAGAGAAGATCATGATAGAACTGCATGAAGGTACATTCGGAACGCATTCCAGTGGACACACCATGGCTAAGAAAATCCTTCGGGCAAGATATTTCTGGTCCACAATGGAAGCCGATTGTTACCAACACTCTCGAACTTGTCATAAATGCCAGATTTATGCTGACAAGGTGCATATCCCTCCGGTTCCTCTAAACGTCCTGACGGCACCTTGGCCTTTTGCAATGTGGGGAATTGATATGATCGGTGAGATCCGACCAACGACATCTAATGGGCATCGCTTCATCTTGGTGGCGATCGATTACTTCACGAAGTGGGTTGAGGCAGCTTCCTACGCCACAGTAACCAAGAGCGTCGTGGCACGTTTCATCCGGCATAATCTGATCTGTCGGTACGGTGTCCCAGAAAGAATCATTACGGACAACGGTACCAATCTCAATAACAAGATGATCACTGAACTCTGTGAACAATTCAAGATACAGCACCACAATTCTTCTCCCTACCGGCCGAAGATGAATGGGGCTGTAGAGGCTGCTAATAAAAATATCAAGAAAATTGTGCAGAAGATGACAGTGACCTATAAGGATTGGCACGAGATGTTGCCATTCGCTCTTCATGGGTACCGTACCTCAGCAAGGACGTCAACCGGGGCAACCCCTTTCTCCTTGGTCTATGGCATGGAGGCAGTCTTGCCAATTGAAGTCCAGATACCCTCTCTCTGGATAATGAAGGATGCAGACTTGAGTGAAGATGACTGGATCCAGACTCGACTTGATCAATTAAATCTGATTGACGAAAAGAGGCTCACTGCTATCTGTCATGGTCAAACGTATCAAAAACGGATGATCAGGGCATTTAACAAGAAAGTCAAACCACAAGAGTATCAAGTTGGGGACTTGGTAATCAAACGCATCATCCTTCCTCACAGTGATCCCCGGGGCAAATGGACTCCTACATACGAAGGGCCATTTGTGGTTAAGCATGTGTTCTCAGGAGGAGCCATGATCCTAACCACCATGGATGGTGACGACCTTCCTCACCCCGCCAATGCAGACATAGTGAAAAGATACTACGCGTGAATAAAAGACCCGCTAGGTTGACATACCTAGGCAAAAATAAGGGCTTCCCGGCGAACCAAAAGGGTTCGGGCAAAATAAGGGATGAAATGAATAAAAATTATACACCCGGCAAGTCGAAAACCTGAAAGGGCGGCTTGGGCAAAAATGGGTATCCCGGTGGACTGAAAACCCGAAAGGGCGGTCCAGGAAAAAGTTAGGGATAAAGCGTAACACTATGTCTCATTGGATCACTTCGCATCCGGAATTCGGCATCAATTATCTGGCTCAGACTTCGGCATCAACCAATCACCTTCATCTTCAACTAGGCAGCAAAGCAATGAGACGCTCGGAGACATAAAGGCGATAGAAGAGTTGGAACCCAGTGGGATTATTCACATAGCTGTTTTGTTTCCTTTTCAAAATTGTAAACTCTATGTTGTTTGGCGGCGTCCTCTTACTAGGATGTCAGCCTCTTGTACAAAAACGCCTATTCACAGGCAAAATTCAAATCAATACAAATTCACTTGTCTATACAAATTTCCATTGTTTTTCTCTTTTCTGTTTTGTTTTACGAAGAACGTCCAATGTTCATTTTTGATATATGCATTTGACATTAAATTGCTGATTCATAAATATTTGCATATAAAACAAGAGATTAATTACAGGTGACATCAGAGACAGGGGCAATGTAAAGTTGTCTGATGCAGTCTGGTTGCTTTGTCCACCAAGGTGCCAAGGTAGGTTCGAATGAGGATTGTGACCAAATCATCTCAACTCCCCACTGAGTAAAACAAGATTCAGCAGTACTTTCCCCAAGCAGAGTTGACTCCCCGTCAATCCTGAAAAGGCACAACATTCCCTGGCAGGTCTTAAAGCTTATCCCCAGTAGATTCTGGAAGCTTGTTCCCTGCAGGGTACGGACGTCTCTCCCGAGTTTTATTCAGAGTTATTTCCTCACAAGGACTTATAACTGGGTTATCCTCAGCTAATTGCCACGGAAGATCGCCCTCGGCGAAGTTCTTTCATTCCCCGACAAGAGTCTATCCTCGGTTATCCCCAGCGGAGTTTATCATCATTATCCCCAGCAGAGTCCATCATTGAAGTCCTCAGCAGGTCTCTCAGCAAAACTTCGGCAAAATATCTCTTCCACAGAGCAATTCCCTGGCCGGTCGTCAAGGATTTATTTTCCTAAGACGAAAATACATTTATAAACATTTCACATTTTCATACATCTTGCTTACATACATGATAAAGTGCATACAACACTATCTCATGTTGAACATCATGACATCATGCATATCATACATCATGACATTGCATACAACTTATGTTTTTGCCTTTTCAGGGAAAAAGACAATCCCAAAGACAACTACCTTCAACTGTCACAATTCCAGATTCGATACCTGTATCTAGCCAGGGCACATCTGAGAGTGATCAGTTTCCAGATTCGATTCCTGTATCTAGCCAGGGCACGTCTGAAGATTTCCAGATTCGATTCCTGTATCCAGCCAGGGCATATCTAGCAACTATTTCAATTCCAGATTCGACTCCTGTATCCAGCCAGGGCATATCTGTTGACCACATTTCCAGATTCGATTCCTGTATCTAGCCAGGGCACGTCTGAAGAGTTCGAAGATTCGATTCCTGTATCCAGCCAGGACATATCTAGCAACTATTTCAATTCCAGATTCGACTCCTGTATCCAGCCAGGGCTTATCTGTTGACCACATTTCCAGATTCGATTCCTGTATCTAGCCAGGGCACGTCTGAAGAGTTCGAAGATTCGATTCCTGTATCCAGCCAGGGCATATCTATTGACGACTATTTCCAGATTCGACTCCTGTATCCAGCCAGGGCATATCTGTGAACAACCGATTGTAGATTCGATACCTGTATCCAGCCAGGGCACGTCTGCATAAAGAGATTGAAGATCAAACACTTGTAACAAGCCAGGAAAACATCTGTCTTTCTCAAATACACAAGTTCTCGCTAAGGAATCTCTTGTGTGATCAACACTTCCAAATGGCATCTATAAGCCCATTCCCGACAAGGTTCTGTCACATCTCCAGATGGCATCTATAAGCCCATCTCCCTATCCACCACCTCTCCAAATGGCATCTATAAGCCCATTCCCGACATCACCTTTGCGGATACTTCAACATGCGAGTGCAAATTTCCGGGCACTCTAGTGTCCAATCTCCTTTTACCCTCGAGTCACGAAAGGCAAACCTGCCAATCTAACTCTTCAGGTTCAAGAAGATTGAACAGGGGCAACTGTTGTACCCCAAAATTTGCCCTCCCATTTCCTCAACATTTTCTCATCACAAAAACCTTGAAGATCAAGATCCAGTTAGGGTTTCCTCTGCTCAAGACTTCTCCTTGCACTGTGGACTCAAATTAGGGTTTGTGTTTGAACAAAGATGTTTTGACCTAAAATGCCTAAGATGACTTTCATGCTTCATATTGGGCTCCCAAGTTTACCCATACCAAGTTTCAAGTCTTGATTCCAAGTTTTGCCCAGTCAATTGGACAGATGACCTAGAAATCAGCTGTATTGGGGAAAAAGTCAACTGTGGCCAATTGACAGTCAAATCTCATGAAAATTGACCCACATCAACATTATGAACTCATATGGACCATTTGATCAAGTTTGGATCACAATTCCACAAGAAATTTGATCAGATCACCAAAAGGGCAAAATGGTCATTTTTAGGGTTTTGACTGCACAAAGGCAATTTTTGACTGTTTGACCTAGCCAATGGCAAACCAAGCTCACATATGGACTCAAGAACCCCATGTAATTATCTTGACATGATCAACAAACTCAAAAGATCCCAAATGCACAAGATTGACAGTTGAATTTTCCAATCAATTGATCAAATTTTGACTGTATACTGAAAAGTCAAACTTTGACTTTTTGGTCAAAATCAAGAGTCAAGATTCATTTTTCATCAAAACATGCCAAATCATGAAACTTGTTCACCAAGAAATGTCAAAATGCAAATTAGGGTTTGAAATGGAATTTTTCATAACTTAGAATTTTTCTAAGTTATGAAAAACCCTAATTTTTTCCCAACTTTGTCCCACTTTTCCACCATGATTCATTTGGATTCAAACAAAAGTCAAAACATGAAAGTTGTAGATTGTTGCATAATCTACAACTTTTATGCACAAAGTTTTCTCATTTTAAGCTTGTATCTCAAGTTACAAATTTTTGAATAAGGGCACTAAACCATTCTTAACTTAGTGAATTTTTGACCTATTTTGACAAGTTTTTCTACCCCACTTCAAGGCCATTTTCCATACACTTCCACTTGGAATTTCAAATTGCACTTCAAATATGGATTGTAGTACACATTCCAAGCTTTCCAAAATGTCCAAAAACTAATCAAACAACCTCATGGTTAGGGAGAATCGAATTTCACAATATAGCAAAAACTCACTTTTGAATTGGCCATTTTTCATGTTCATAAGTTATGCAAACTTCTCAAAACCAGCATGCCCTTGATTACAGGTCCTTTAACCAAGTTACACTCAATAATTAAATGCCAATCCATTGTGTTTTAGCTTTGTTTTGTTCATATAGTCATTACACAAGGAATTAAGCCTTAATTGGAAAAAGTGGTTTATCCATTTTTGAAAAGAAGAACTTTATGTCAAGTTTGCAAATCAAATGGTACAATGCATATCTTTGGACACAAGATTCATGGACATAACACTCTGATCAAGACAAAAAGATGCAGCATAGTGTGAGGGCCTGTACAGGCTAGAATGATCAAGTGGCTTTTGTTTGCTTCAAGTTCAAGAAATGTGGCATAACTTGTACCAACTCAGAAACCAGCTCACAAACACAAGAACAAAGTAACCAAACACATTACACACATCATAACCAAGCTATTGCACGAGCCATTTGCCTCCCAAACATCATCAAACCAAAAAACACCATCAAACTGCAAAAACAGAGTTGCCTCTGCAGTTTGAGTACCAACTTCTATTTCTCTCAAGCATTCTTGACAAAACCAGTTCACACACCTTCCTTACCATCTATGCAAACTAACCAAAAGCAAAAGCACGATCTGTAACACCTCCAAGCCACTTCACCATTTTTGTTTTTCTGTTTTGCAGTTGAAGTTCTCCAGCACGATTCAGGGAGTTTCAAGACAAAGTAGAACTTGGAATAGCATCCTTACACTTCAAGGAAGCTATACAAATCATCATTTTGCTCTGAAAATTCCCCCATTGCAAAGCACGATTCCAACTGAACAGGTATATTCATGGAGTTCTATCTCTCAGTATAGGCATTGTTAGCTTTAGGTTTGTGAAGGAAACATGTCACAATCATAGCCCTGAACATGCCCATATGATTAGATTTCATTTATATTATGTGAGCTTAGAGAATTTTGGTTCTGAATATTGATGAAAAGTTAGGTCAGAAATTGGGGGAGAAGAAATTCTCCCTCATCTTAGAGAGTTAAGTCAAGTTCTTTACATGGTTGAATTCGTCTTCTCATGCTCTACACTTTTCATGTTATGAGTTTTGCTTGAAAGTCCAGGAATCAAGAGATAGAAAACGCGTGGGTGATGTTGTTCAGAGGTTGAAGATGACTGGTTCTGGGCTGGGCCTGGAATGTTTTTCTTATTTGCACCTTGTTTCTACTTTGACACCCCCCCTGATCCATTTTGATTTTTACTTGTTATTTTCTATATTTTCTTTTTGATTTTGTTTCCATATTTTTATTCAATTCATAAAAAACATTAAAAATATTTTTTTATATTTTTTGCATTTATTTTGATATTTATTTGACTATTAGTTAGTTTTGTACATAAATAAATAATTATACATATATACTTTTTTTTGTTTAAAATATTAAGATAATACAAATATATTTTTTTTACACACTTTTATTTTATTTTTACTTCCTGAAAATATTTTGTATAAAAAATACCCTTTTTATTTTTATATTAAATTTTATTAATTAAATAATACATATCTTGTAAATAGTACAAATATACATATATATATATATATATATATATATATATATATATATATATATATATATATATATATATATATATATATATATATATATATATATATATATATATATATATATATATATATATATATATATATTATATATATATATATATATATATATATATATATATATATATATATATATATATATATATATATATATATATATATATATATATATATATATATATATATATATATATATATATATATATATATATATATATATATATATATATATATATATATATATATATATATATATATATATATATATATATATATATATATATATATATATATATATATATATATATATATATATATATATATATATATATATATATATATATATATATATATATATATATATATATATATATATATATATATATATATATATATATATATATATATATATATATATATATATATATATATATATATATATATATATATATATATATTAATACATTTAGAGTAAAATGCCAAAAAAATGTACATATTTTATTTTTTTAATATTTAATACTAAAAATACCTCTTTTACAAATATACCATATTTCATTTTATTTTTGTATATAAATAATAAGTATTATATGAATTAATTGATTAATACCCCTTTAATAGAATTAGGATTTTGCCTTAAATGTGAAAAACTCCAAAAAATAATACCTTTTTATTTTCTTTTTTATTTCACATAAATAATTCCTTTTTCATACATACAAAAAACCATTTTTGCATCTTGCGTATTTATTCTTATTTTATTTAATTTATGCAATTAATCATTTTGTAAAATATTTCAATATTGATGTAATAGTTTTAGGTTTACATTACTTGTCAAAATCCCCATTTGAACATTTGTACCCCCCTTCCCATATTTGGTTTTGTAATAGCTTAGTAAATTTATTTTCGCGCTTTATTGCTTTCTAATTATGCCATGTTAGAATTAGGGTTTGTATGCGAAAAAACGACAAAATAGTTATGACCTAATCTCAAGACAAACAAGCATGAAAATGGACACACAAATCACACTTGCACCCCCTAGGGTACTCCACTTGTTGCCTTTCAAATTGGGCCATATTGCATGTTAAGTCTCTTTGGGCAAAACAAACAAACAAATGATCATAGTCCCTCGATAACATTTTCAAAATACTTCCAAAACAAATGATCAAGTCCCTCAAAGAAAATGCCCAAAGATACTTGGCACCGTTGCAATTATGGTCTAAACGATGACCCGCGCCCGTCCCTTTCACATCCTAACATGAGATTGTCCACCAAATACAATGGTGGAACAAACTCATTAAAAGGGTTAAAACATAGCAATCAACTTTGAGAAATTTAGGAGTAGACGACCTCTTAGTTACTTGAATCAAACTTGCAAAAACAAAACACTTGCCTATTTTCAAAAACCACACATCACTACACTTTCAAAACAACTTTCAAAAACAAATGAAAACCTTTTTCAAAAGACGTACACCTTTGTATACATCCCCACATGGATCATTACAAAGGTTGCCACCACATTGGCTTCTTTTCAAAACATTTTCAAACCCACACACACAAGCACCATTTAAAACAATTGAAAACAAAAGGCAAGTGATTTAAGCAAGTAACTAAGAGCCCATGGATAACCATGGATAGAAAGGGTGCTAATACCTTCCCTTTCTATAATCTACTCCCTGAACCCAAGAAAACATCTCAAAAGGTTTTTGCTGTGCTTTTTAACCTTTCCTTAGGATAAAATAAAAAGTCGGTGGCGACTCTTGCTCAACCGAAACATTTGCGAAAACAAACGCAAAACCTCAAGTCAGTTCTCCCACCGTATCACAGAACTGGCGACTCTGCTGGGGAAAATTTTTAAAGTGGAGTAACCTTAGGGCTTAGATCACCTTTGTTTTCAATTGTTTGCTTTGTTTGCTTTTATATTTGTGGGCTTTGCATCGGAGTTTCATAGATCCTAACCCGGATCTGGGAAATACCCCTTTAGGTAGCATAATCTGTGAGGGACCTGTCCGGCGTAGACCTACATGGGTGAAGCAGTGGCTACGTTGGTGTGGCACCTTGGTCTGTACCTATATCCCTTGTGTCGTAACGGAGAGAATATAGGTCTTCTAAGGAGTCATTAAACACCAACCAACCTTAGAACCCTAAATTGACCAACTTGGCTATTAGGACAGTAGCAGTATGCTACACTCATTGAGGCTAAACTCTCGAGATGGTTCTGGCCGCGAGAAAAGATTGCGATGCTGGAGTTATGACCGATTGAGGGTAGCCAATGATTTGAGATCCTCTAGAACCCGGTTACTTTTGATAGAACAGGTTTTAACCAACAAAACCAAAAGAGGGTAATACCTGAAATTCATGCTGGCCTGAAACCTAAGGGTGTCTTGTGTGACTTGTGTGCCTTATCATGCTTGCCTATGTGAATACTTGTGGTGTGCTTCATCATAGCATCATGCCATCATACCATTGCATGCATCCTGTATAAAGGACTAATCCATTTCAAAGACAAAAAAAGTTTCATCTTTGCTCTGTTTTGTAGGACATCATGATGCCCGTACGTAGGAATACTGTCCGGCTCAACTTTGTTCAACCACCAGTTTTACTCAAGGATTTGGTTGGAAGGATTCCAAACACTTCTTCCTTCATCAACAGGCATGGTTCTCTCCTTGGCTTGGTCACTGCAAAATGGGACCAACAACTGATAAGTGTTCTGACCCAGTTTTATGACCCTCTGTATCATTGTTTCACCTTTCAAGACTTCCAGCTGGTTCCCACCCTGGAAGAATTCTCTTATCTGCTTGGGATCCCTGTTTTGGAACAAACTCCCTTCACTGGTTTGGAAAAGACTCCTAGGCCTGAAGAGATTGCTGCAATTCTCCCCTTGACCAAAGAAGAGGTATTAGCCAATTGGGAAACTAGAAATGGGGTCAAGGGCTTTTTGGTCAAATTTCTGGTTAGCAAGGCTAATGATTTCTGGAATGACTTGGACTTCAGGGCATACGAAGATATTCTGGCTCTTTTGATCTATGGTCTGGTATTGTTTCCCAACCCTGACACCTTTATCAGTACCCATGTCATAAGGATCTTCATGTCTCGGAATCCTATACCCACTCTTTTGGGTGATATTCTACAACAACTCTATGCTCGTACTGCTCGAAAACGGGGAACTCCGTGGTGTTGTGCTCCTTTGCTAGTAAGGTGGTTTATTTCGCACCTTCCTAAGTTCGTGATGAATAATGAAGAAGGAAAAGGTTGGGCTCGGAGGTTAATGTCTCTCACTGATAATGGCGTCACCTGAACTCTCAGAGGTTTGGGTGAGGTAGCTGTTATTGACCGTTGCGGAGAATACCCTAATGTTCCGTTGATTGGTATCCAAGGAGGAATCTCTTACAATCCATGCTTAGCTCTCCGTCAGTTTGGAAGATCCAGAGGAGATGGGCCTCATGAAATGCTGGTTCCTCACTTCCATTTTGAGTTTCAGGCAGACAATGACAAACTACGCCATGAGTTCATTAGAGCCTGAGACAGAATTCACAAAGCTGACCCACATGAGTTGGGACCAAAGACTTCTCTACCAATGGAGCCCTATTGCAAATGGGTCCGCATCCGTGCTCAGAGGTTAGGTATGCCGTACGAAGCTGTCAGACCAATCATTCTTGAATCTCCTGATGAAGATAGGGTTCCTCCGACTGTCCTCCCTCCTCAGATACCTACTGATTTTGACACAATGAAGAGATCTTGGGCACAGCTAAAGGAAGAACGGGATTTCTATCGAGAGAAGTTCAACGAACAGGAACGGAAGATCCAGAGGCTGACTAAGCAATTGGAGGAAGAACGGGTCCTGAACAACTACATCAGCACTGAAAAGAGGAGGCCATGGGAGCATTGATGAGCTTTGGATATTTCCTTTTATAGTTTTATTTCCTTTCCGGTATTTTTCATTCCTGTGATGCCTAAAGGCGAATTGTTGAACAATTGAAAATTTTAAATCTAATGAAGTGTGTTTCCTTTTTGTCTACAAAGTTGAATCTTGTTTGTCTTTGAAAACATAAAACATATGCATTCCATTGCACCATGTGCATAGCAGGTACCCTATTTCACAGGTTGCTTAATCTCCTTCGCTGTTTATTTTGAACAGTCATCATGAATCCAGACTCCTCCAGTGAGCAAGCAATCAAGGCCCTTCAGGCCCAAAGTGCACAGTTTCAAGAAATGGTCCTAAGCCTAGCCCAAGGTCAGCAAGAGTTGAAGACTCTACTCCTGAAGAAGAAGAAGAAAAAGAGGACTGCGTTGTTCAACGCCGGACGCAGATTTGGGAACACACTCCACAATGAAGCTGAACCAACTACTTCTTCTGCTGAGAAAAACAGTCCCCAAGGGGGAGGAGCTCCTAGTCCCGCAGTCTCCGACAACGAGACGGACTATAATGACGAACAATACCCACCTGCTGCTGACAGATACAAGCAATTGGAGGACCGCTTGAGCGCCATGGAAATTCAGAATGTGCCGGGACTGGATTTCGGAGATCTGGGGTTATCTTCTGGGGTAGTAATTCCACACAAGTTTAAGGCGCCTGCCTTCGCCAAGTATGATGGGGTCTCCTGTCCAAAGCTGCATCTGAGGTCGTACGTAAGGAAGATCCAACCTTACACGGCAGATAAGAACCTCTGGATTCACTTCTTCCAAGATAGCCTCTCGGGGTCACAGCTTGAATGGTTCTACCAATTAGATGGAACTAGCATCCGACACTGGGAAGATTTGGCAACCGCATTCTACAGACAATACCAATACAATTCTGATCTCGCTCCTACGCGTACCCAACTTCAGGGTATGTCTCTAGGAACGGGTGAAGGGTTCAAAGAGTACGCACAAAAATGGAGAGATTTGGCTGGCAGGGTGCAGCCTCCATTGACTGATCGTGAACTGGTTGATATGTTCTTAGGGACTTTGTCTGGTCCATTTTTCAATCATTTGGTGGGTAACTCCTCCGCTGGGTTTACGGATTTGATTCTAACGGGAGAAAGAATTGAAGCTGGCATCAGGTCAGGCAAGATACAAAAGGCTGCCTCTACAAGTACTGAGAAGAGGCTGTTTAAGAAAGAAGCAAGTGCCGTCTATGGTCCTAGAAGACAAGTCAAGCCCGAAAATCGCCAAGCCGTCAACGCTTTGGTCATCTCAAAACCTGTTGCTGCTCCTCAGCAGTACAATCAACAAAGAAGTGAAAGGCCCAAGAGGCAGTATACTCGGCTGAGTATGACCTTATCTCAAATTTTACCCCAACTGTTATCAACCAACTTGGTGACCCTCAAAGAAGCTCCTAAAGTCGTCAACACTGTGTCTCCTAAGTATAACCCAAATGCCCGGTGTGCTTATCATTCTGATAGTCCCGGGCACACTACTGATGATTGCTGGGCCTTGAGAAACAAAGTGCAAGATCTTATCGACGCAAAGGAAATTCAGTTCGAAGCGCCTGAGAGACCAAATGTTATAACTGCTCCTATGCCCCAGCATAGAGTAAATGCCATTGAAGAAGAGTTGTACGTTGTTTCGGTGAATGAAGTTGTTACCCCTCTTTTGACTGTTAAGAGGAACTTGCTACTAGCCGGTTTATTTCCGGGTTGTAGTAAGGGTTGCCTCATGTGTACTGTTATCCCTACCGGTTGTCCGCTGCTAAAATCAGGCATCCAAGGCCTGATGGATAGTAAGGAAATTCTATTCAAGAAAACTGTTGTTCCGTCTGTTTCCGTTGAAGAAATATCTGTTGTCACAATTTATAATCCTGCCAAAGCTCCCGTAAAGAAACCAGTCTAGATTATGTTTGTTGCACCCATCACTATTACTGTCCCGGGGCCTCTCCCATATGAGTCTGATAAAGCGGTCCCATGGCATTATGGAGCCAACGTGTATGTGCTTGGGGTGAAGCAGGAGTTCAACACCAATACCAATATCAGTAATATCACTGGTCCCGCAAAGATTACCCGCAGTGGCAGGCTCTTCTCGCCTGACATTGCACCGCCAGTTATCCGAAAACCTCTCACCATCACACCCGCAAGTGTGCATGTTCCAATTCAAGTTCCTGTGTCTGCTACTGCCGCCGAGTCCTCTGATACTCGGGGCAAAGAAGTTGCTACTGATTCGCCTGCCAGGACGGAGGCACCAAAAAAGAAGACTGATGTGGAAGCCTCCCAACAAGAAATGGAGGAAATCCTTAAAATTATCATTGAGAGACTTGAAGTTTTAGGTCAATGGCTTAATTTCTTGGACACATTAGCAAGCTTCAGCACATGATATACAGCCTGGAAAAGCTCTACAAGTTTTGCAAAAAATATTAAAATTGTAAAATTCGCATTTTAGGTTCCAGCCTTCCTCAGTCCAAACAAAAGATCCAAATACATTCATGGTGGCTCCCTGAAGCTTTTGCAATCATTACCAAGCTCTGAAACATCACAAAATGCCTCAGTAAGCTCCATTTTTATATTTTCTAACTTGTTTCATGCAGATTCGATGCATTACACGGTCAAAAATGTACCAAACACCATCAGATCTAGCCTTCAAATCATAAGGGGTCTAGATCTAAAGGCTTTAATTTGAGATCCATCATGCGCCCTCAAGGCCTCATCTCACCTGATCCAGCGTGACCTGGGGTTAACATTCACTTGGGCCTAGCAAAATTCAATTTTAGCACCCCCCCAATTTCTAATTATCCTGGCCCATTTCGCATTGTTTTTGTCACTTTGCTTTATATTTTTTTATTTTAATTTCTTTTCTATATTTATTTAATTAGTATAATGTAATAATAAAATCACAAAAATACAGTTTTAGTTTTTTAATTAAATTAATTTTGTGAATTAATTAATAACTATTTTAACTATTTTTCTTTAATTAAAAATAAATTAGAACTTAGGACTTAATTTATGTTTAATTATTTTCTTTAATTAATATAAAAAAAAAATTTTTTTTTGACTATTTTTCTTGATTAATTTTATTTTCTAAATAGATTTTTAGGTTATTTACTTTCATAAATATAAAAAGCCACAAAAAGAGTTTAGTTTATTTTTCTTAAGTTAATTTTCTAAATAGATTTTAGAATAATTAATTTAGTTATTTTCTTAAATTAAAATCAACACAAAAAATATTTTTTTTCTCACTAGGTTTTATAACGTATTTTCATTCTTTCGGGTATTATTCATTTTTCGTATTTTTTTTATATATTCATGTAATTGTTATTTGGGATGTAATAGTTTTAAATATGACTTTTTATTGCTTTCTTTATTTTTTTCCCCAATTGTTTGTACATTGTAAATACCCCCTCCTTGAAAGCCATGTAATAGTCTAGATTTACGCTTTCCGCACTTTATTTTTCTATATATTTTAACTTCTAGTAACTAGGCATGTATGACAAGACTGAAATAAAAACGGTAGCAAACCCTAATAACACAAGATAAATACTTGAACTAAATGCAATTGCAAATGTGCACCTCTTGGGTATCCCACTTTGGTTGCCTTCGGAAATAAAACAGTCATGTCCCTCGAAACGGGGATGCTTTAGCAAAGACCCGTAAATCAAAAAGATCATAGTCCCTCGATGACCCTACAGTTGCCTTCTCGGTAAATGATCTAGTCCCTAAACAAAATTGCTAAAACGTCTCTACAAGTTGCCTTCATGACTGTAACGTCCCTTCAATATCCCTTATACATCTAACGATAGGGCTACCTACTCACTAATAGTAGGATAGCGCTGTCTAAAGGATATGGGAAAAGAACGACCCTTTTCAAGTATAAAAGTAGATAAATGTTAGAAGTTTTCTCAAAAACAGTTTTTGCACTCACACAAATACTACTTTTCAAAAAACAATTTTCAAAAACATTTGTTTTGTTAACACTCTTGAGGACTGATACAAGAGTTAAACGCAAAGTAAATCGCCGCACTAAGGCTCTAAACATTTTCAAACGCACAAAGCACAGAGGTATTTCAAAATGAGCAAACCTCTAAGAGCCCGTAGATAACTACGGATGGAAAGGGTGCTAACACCTTCCCTTTCAATAATCTACCCCCTTACTCAGAAAATCTCGAAAAGGTCTTTTCTGTTCTTTTCACCATTTCCTTAACTTGGATAAAAGAAAAGTCGGCGGAGAATCTTGCTTACCACAACATTTGCAAACACAAAATGCAAAACCAGTATAGTATATTAAACAGTCAGTTCTGCCACCGTATCACACTGACCATGTACTCCTCCTCTCCACAGATAGTAACAATCTTATCTTTCACAGGATACTTTAATTTCTGGTGCAAAGTGGAGGTAACAACACCTTCCCCATGGATCCATGGGCGTCCTAATAGACAATAATAAGTTGGCCAGATGTCCATTACATAAAAGGTGGATTCAAATATCTGTGGACCTACTTTGATAGGAAGATCCACTTCTCCATTTACCATTGTTTTAGACTCGGCAAAGGTTCGAACTATAATGTCATTGGGTTTCAGCACAACCCCTTCACAATCTAGTATGTCAAGAGCGCCCTTTGGAAAACATTCAGAGAAGAGCTAGTATCAAGTAACACATGAGCCAACGTAGTTCCCCTGCATTAAATGGAAACATACAGGGCCCTATTATGATTTCTCCCTTCCGGAGTCAGGTCAACATTGGAGAAACCTAATCCATTGTCAATCATTAAGCTAGCAACATAACTTCCAAATTGATCGGCAGAAATCTCTTGTGGTGCATGAGCAGTCTTCAAAAATTTCATTAAAGCTTGTGCATGGGCTTTAGAACATGGTAGTAAAGATAGCATGGAGATTTTGGATGGGGTTTTCCCCAACTGTTCAACAATTTTGTAATCGCTTCTATGAATGATCTTCAAAACCTATTCCATTTCTTGTCCAGAGGTATCCTTGATTGTAGCTTCTTTTGGTGCCTCCGTCCGGGCAGGCTCTATCATTGGCTCTTTACCCCGAGCCTCGACAGTTGTCTTGGTAACTGTAACTTGAATTGGTGGAGAGATTTCCGGATAGAAAATCCTTCCACTTCTAGTAATTTTGCTGGTCCCTGCAATATTGTCAATGTTGGGATCAACCTCTTCATCATCTTCATCAGACAACTCTTGTTTAACACCATGGTAATCGACGTCAGACCCATAATTTAATGGAATAGCCTTCTCCTAGGAATATGGGATAGGCCTAGGTGTTTTAATGATTAAAGGAGCAGCTTTTGGATTGACAGTAATCCTTATAGGACCCTTGGAAGTGATCCTGAAAGGAGTACAAGATATGACAGACAAATCTCGGCATAAATTCTCAGCATATGAAATTTTCTCAATCAAAATTAAATGTTCATCCATCAGGGGTTGAATGCCTTCTTTCAGTAACCCGCAACCATTGGGTTGAACTGCACAACAATAACATTCTTTAACAAAACCCGAAAATAAACTGGCTTGTAGCAAATTCTTCTTGACTGTTGAGAGAGGAGTAACCACATCACTTACAGAGGTAACATATAAAACATATTCAATAACATTTATGTCTTTGTCATGCTTCAACATAGGAGCAGTAATCACGCCCGGTGTCTCAGGAGGGTCGAACTCAATTTCCTTATTATCAATCATGTCTTGAATTTTAGTTTTTAGGGCCCAGCAGTTGTTGGTGTCGTGCCCTGGACTGTTTGAATGATAGGCACACCTCGCATTTGGATTTTACTTTAGAGAGGATGTGTTAGGATTAGGGGGGGGGGGGGGTCCCAGAGTGTTATGGGATCAGCCTTTAACAAATGTTGCAATGCTTGAGCCAATGGAATATTAATCCTGGTAAACTGCCTCCTCAGAGCGTCTGACCTACGTTGGTTACCTTATTGTTATTGTTGAACAGGCGCCGGATTAGAGATCAACACTGCTCCCATAGATTGATGGTGGTCATTTTTACTATGGATCTTCTGGACATAGATAGCATTGGTTTCTTTCTTACCACTGAACGACTTCTTCATAACATTAGAAGTTACAGCCATCAGAATCTTCCCACTCTTAATACCACTTTCAACTCTTTCTCCTGTCAGAATTAGCTCAGTAAACCCTGATGAAGAACTCTCAATCAATAGATTAAAGAATGGATATGTCAGAGTGCCCATGAACATATCCACCAATTCTCGGTCAGTCAAAGTAGGTTGCACCCTTCCAGTTAGATCTCTCCATTTTTTGGCATACTCTTTGAACCCTTCATTCGAGCTCATGGACATATTTTGCAATTGCACATGAGTCGGCACTAGGTCAACATTATATTGATACTGCTTGTAGAAGGAAACAACCAAGTCTTCCCATGTGTGAATGTTGGTCCCTTCCAGCTGAGAGAACCATTCAAGTTAAGTACCAGACAAACTTTCTTGAAAGAAATAGACCCATAATTTCCTGTAAGTAGTATGAGGTAGGATTTTTCGAACATACGATCTCAGATGAAGTTTGGGATAAGAGACCCCATCATACTTAGCAAAGATAAGGACCTTTAATTTGTGAGGAATGACCACCCCCGGGATCAGACCTAGCTCTCCAAAATCCAATACAAGCGTTTTCTGGATTTCCATAACTTTGAGTCGATCTTCCAGCTGCTTGTATTTGTCATCTGCAGGAGGATACTGTTCGTCGGAGTAGCCTTCATCCTCAGAAACCTGATTATTTCTATCTTCACCCCTGACACTTCTGCCATCCTCCTCTTGGTTGTCGTCTTCCTCAGAGGAAACATCATTCACTCGAACTGGTTGAGCAGGACCTTTGAATCTTCTCCATATGTTAAGGATAATAACCTGCTTCTTAGTCTTCTTTTTCGTGGTGAGGAGCATCATCATCTCTTGTTGCCCTTTGGCCAGATTCAAAAGAGTCTCTTGAAATTGTACATGATGAGTTTGGAGATCCTTGACAGTTTGTTCAAGGGCCACCTTATATTGAAATAAATAGTAAATAGATGAGGAAACCTGTATTTGAAAACCTGTTTATGAAATGATGCATGATATGTAGACGCAATGTTTTCAAGGACCTTAAGATATTTAAATTTGCTAGCCAAAAGGAAACAGAAACAAAGATTTCAATAATAAGTTCAAAATTACAACTGCCTTCTTGGCTTACAATGAAAAGCAAAAGGGGTCTCAAGGAGACAACAATATAAACTCATAAAACCTAAGACTCAAGTCTCCTATGGATGCTTCCTCTTCACGTCGATGTATGCATTAAGGCTTTTCTCCTCGTGAAGTTGCTTTGTGAGCTCCATCACTTTCTTTTCACTTGCATAGAATTGAGTTTCAAAGGTGTCCCGTTCTTCTTTGAGTTGAATCCAAGACTTCTGAAATTCTTCGAGGTTAGTGGGCATATCTGGATGGAGGATGGTATAAGGAATATCCCCTCAGCAACAAGCTCCATAATTACTGGTAAGACAACATGATATGGCATCATGAGGTTTATAGCACGAGCTCGTACCCATTTGAGGTAAGGCTCCAAAGGGATATAATTCTTTTTTCCTAAAGTTTTACTATCAACCTTGTTTACCATGCCCCAAGCACGTATAAACCTTTGACGATAACCTTGAGGATCATTTTCGTAGTTGAACATAATACCCTGGATAAATGCGCCATGAGGACATCTCTTCGAGCATAATCAAATTAACGTAAAGATAGAGAAGGGTTATAAGTAATTCCTCCCCTAATGCCAAGGAGTGGAACATTAGGGAATTCCCCGTAACGGTTAATGATAGTAACATCTTCCAGAGATTGGGAACACTAATAGATATATGAATGAGAGAGTGACATCATCCTTTGAGACCACCCCAAACCTTGTTCATTCTTCAATACTGATCAGGGAAGGTGCGAAATAAACCACCTAGATAGAAAAGGTATGCAACACATAAGAGTTCCTCGCTTCCTCATAGTACGAGTGTGAAGAGAAGGCAAAATGTCTCCAAGCAAAGTAGGCACGGGGTTACGAGTGAGAAATATTTTGATGGTATTCACATCTATGAGTTGGTCTGGATTAGAGAATAACACCAAACCATAGATCAACAAAGCTAAGATTTCTTTCAAAGCTTGAAAACTCATAGCATCCAGAAACATTCGAGCCTTCTCTAACAGAAATTTAGCAAGAAAACCCTTGACTCCACTTCTTATTTCCTGATTAGATACAATGTCAGGTTGCTTCGTATGTAAGGTTGCTGCAATTTCTTCAGGTTGTGGATCTCTCTCTAAACCGGTGAAAGGTATTTGATTGAGAACAGGTACTCCCATTAACTGAGAAAACTCCTCCATTATGGGTACCAACTGATAATCAGGAAAGGTGAAGCAGTGATGTGCAGAGTCAAAGAACTGGAATAGAACACTCATCATATCTTCTTCAAAACCCGAGGTAAACAAACTGAGTAGTCGACCATGCCTTTTAATGAATGGAGAATTTTCAGGAACCCTTGAGACTAACTCCTTAAGCTAAGAAGGTATCTTCACAAAATTGATCCAGATAGTATTTCTGCGAGTAGAGGCCATAACCTACAAAACAAAGATAATTCCTAGGTCCTTGAAATGGTTAGTGAAAATGATATGTGTAATGATGTCATGATGTTATGATGTCATGTTCGAACAATTAATCAAACACAAACAAAACACATAAGGCTTTAGGTTTAAGCTTGCATGGAGTTTATAGGTAAGTACCCTCTTGAGTTTAGTTGGTTCAACCTGTCCTAAAAGAAGTAACCGGGTTCTAGAAGCCTCAATATCACTGATCTTTCTCTCAGGCATTGTTTCAGCACAAGCATCTGATTTGCGACCGAAATATCCCAAGAGTCCAATATCAATGAGTGTAGTATCGAGTATCAACCAACTTCATTCTGCACCAAAGCCGGCTATCTCACTACTTTCTAATGGCTAAGTTGTGTCAACTAAGATTCTAAGGACAGTTAGTGCTTATGACACCATGCGGCAACCCAACATTCTCCTTGACTGACTCAATGGACACTAGCACAAACCAATGTGTCGCACTAACGTAGCCATCACTTCAACCATATCAATCTACACCGTACAATTTTCATGATCTATTGCTACTTACCTAAAATTCCCCCATATCCGGGTATAGGATCTATACAAGAAATAAACCCAAGCACATCCTGAAATATAAAGCAAACAAGTAAATCAATAAAGGCGATCTAGATCTTAAGGTAACCCCACTTTTGGTTAATTTCCCCAGCAGAGTCTCCAGTTCTATAATACGATGGGAGAACTGACTTTTGGTTTTGCGTTTTATCACATATGTCGCGAATAGCAAGAGTCGCCACCGACTTTTCTTTTATCTAGTAAAGGAAAGGGTGAAAAGAACAGAAAAGACCTTTGAGATTTTTCTGAGTTTGTGGGGTAGGTTATGAAAAGGGAAGGTGTTAGCACCCTTTTCATCCGTAGTTATCTACGGGCTCTTAATTTCTAGCTCACTTTTGAAATGCTTCATGTTTGTGTATATTTGCAAATATTTTGAAAATGCCTAAGTACGACAATTTTGTAATGATTCTCTTATCGTTGAGAATGTATACAAAATGTTTGTTTTGAAAATATTTGTGAAAGAGAGTGTTATTTTGGAAAGTATTTTGAAAATTCCAATGTAAGGTAATTTGCTTTATAATAACCCTTGTATCAGTCCTCAAGAGTGATTATAAAGTGTTTTAAAAGTAGTTATTTTGAAAGTGTAAGGTGTGGAGATTGTTTTATTTTGTGAGCAAGCGATTACGAGCGATCTACCTACTAAATTTTTTTTGTTCTTTTCCTGCTCCTTTAGATAGTGCTAACTTACCATTAGTTAGTAGAGGGCCCCATCATTGGATGTGAGGAACATGCGTGGGTCATCGTACAATCATACAAGGCAACTTGTAGGACGCCTTAGCAATTTGTCGTAAGGGACTAAGATCGTTTACCGAAGGCAACATCGAAGGGTCATCGAGGGACTACAATATTTTAACCGAGGATCTTTGATAAAGCATCCCAAGTTCAAGGGACATGACTATTTTTTATCTGAGGCAACAAGTGAGGTTACCCTAGAGGTGCGTGTGTGAAAAGTGATTTGCTTTCAGTGTGTTTTTGTCTTGATTATGGATATCTAGTAGTTGATTTTAAATCTTTCCATACAATCCTATTAAACTAATAATAATAAGGAAAGCAGTAAATTGCGGAGATTAAATATCCTACACTATTACAACGCTTCGGGGATGAGGAGTACAAATTTATGAATGGGGATGAAAAGCAGTAAACCCTAATTAAAGCTATTACAGACTATTGTGCAATTACAATAATTATATAAAAGCGAAAAATAAGAAAATGCACGGAGATGATGAAGAGAAAAGATGTCAAAACCCTAAAACATTTTCTAAGTGTTTTTTAGAAAAAAAGTATTTTTGGTGTTTTTGTTTACAAAAAATAATTTATAGTGTGAAATAATAGTAAAAGCCTAATTTTAATTATTTTATTAATTAATTAATAAAATAAAGCCAAGTGATTAAATTAATTTTTATTTATGAAAATTAAATTAATTAATTAAAAACCTAAATCTAAATTTTTTGTGATTTTATTATTTTTTTCTTATTAAATAAAAATAATTTAGAAAAGAAAATGTTAGTTAAAAAACAAAAAAAAAAAAGAAATAAAAATGAGCATGTGTTTGTAAAAGAAATTGGGGGGTGAGAAAAGAAAAAAAGGTTAGGCCTAAAACAATAAGCCCAATCGCCTGTATTGATCCAATGAGGATGAATTCAGGAGGTATACCATGGGGTACGCGTTTAGTGCGTTGGATCTGATTGCATAATAATGTGATGGTGTTGATGAGGGGTACTTGATGAGCGTGTATGCTTGGTTCACACTGAATCTGCAATGAAGATGTTAGAAAAATAAAATTCCCCACGCCTAGATTGAATCCAGGACCAGGCATAGGTATGACTTAAAAACGCGCGCGCTATCGTTGGGGTGGCCATTACATCCCGTCATAAAACAATTTCAGCTAAATATATTATAAAACTTATTTTAAAAATGAAGAAATGGCGCCATGGCCATCATCTTCTTTGCTGAAAAAAATACAACAACATCCATGGCTTGATCTTTGTAACTTACTAATTTTTTAACCAAACACAAAAGTATAAACATGAAACTTGCTCAGAATTTCCTTACGAATTCAATGGTATAATTCTCAAGAGATAATAATCAAAGATAACCACGAATTTCATCTATTACCAAAATAAAACCCTAACAGTTCAGAGTCAAAATTCTCATCACACAACCAATTTAAATGAGAACTAAGGCCATTGTTAGCTTTATAGAGATGATATTTACATTTTCTCTTTTGAAATCGAAAGTAAATGATGTATGGATAAGGATATCATAGTTTGAGTAAACTTACCTCTTGATGAAAAATCCAATGCCCTCTACACAACTTCCAGAGTTGAAATGATGATTTGGTGAGCTTGCTTGGACCCTGAGGAAGCTGTTTGGATACTCACTTGGTGCTGAGAACCTCTGGATACCTCTTACCAATCAACTTGCAAGTATGAAAAGTGAAAATGGTGGATGATAAAGATGATGTTACAGTGATGAAACATGTGTTTATATGGGTTATATGTTATGTATGTGATGTGTATAAATGGTTGGTTTTCATAGATATTGCAAGACTGATAAGTTTCAAAGTTAAGGTTTTCAAAAGCTCAAAATGGAGGTTTTAGCCAATTTTGTTTTAAGAGAGATTGAGGTGTGTTTTGGAGTTGTAAATTAGTGTTATGGCTTGATAATGACCTCTTTATTTATATAGAAAAGGTTTAAGGGAAAGGGATGATCATGTTTGCAAGTTATGGAGTTATGGCTTGGTTGGATTGTAAGTGAAGGTACATGGCCATTCCATAGTTCCAATGTGAAGTACAAGATAACCTAAAATGGTTAGAGGCTTTAGATATGTTGATTCTAGCTTTTATATTGAGTGTGCCCATAGGAAACAAGTTAGAAGCTTAAGGAGAGTGGACTTTGTGATTAAAGTCACTTTACAAGAATGGAAGTGTTAGCTTTAATTCCAAAAATGGCATGATGTATTGGACAAAGCTTGAATCAAATGGACTATAGCTCAAAAGTTTATGTAATATTATAATTAGAGATACATTTACAAGTTTATAGGCCTGCAAAGGGAGATTACAAGGCATGGCATGAAGATTTGATCATAAGGTTTTCAAAAGAATGGCCTATAATTCAAGTTTGACATACCATGTTCATCTCTTCGAAACTTCTAGCTCAAGCATGATAAATTTGTGTTCTTGGACATTTTGAAAAGCTTGAAACATTTTCTACAACTTTCATACTGACCACTTTGGATAAATCAAATAGGAACTTGGTGAAAATTGACCAAAAAGTTGAGATGAAAAACTGACCAAAACTTGTTGAATTTTTTTCTAAGTGTTAGATAAAAATATCACAACTTCATGGGCTCATATCTCTTAATCCAAGAACTTTTTGAGGATCATCCCACATTAAAAAAGTTGTAGGATTCACCAATCCCTACAACTTTCATGTTGAAAGGTTTCTTTGAATCAACTTGGATCTTAGTGAAAAATGGCCATGAAGTAGTGATTTTGGTAAGAACAAAACACTTAAAAAATTTCTAAGTGTTGGAAAATTTTCCAACTTTTGACTTTTGTTGACTTTTTTTTTATTCTTGATGATCAAGTTTGATAGTTTTGAATGTTTTTGATGATTCTTTTTTTGAATTCCAATGTTGACCAAAAAGTCAAAGTTTGACTTTTGTGTGATTGTTGACTTTTCATCAATTGATTCAATTTCTTCAAGTATCAATCACTTGCATCTTTGGAAATATCTTGAGCCACGTAATTAGGTCAAGATTTTGTATTTGAGCCCTTGAGATAATGCTTCAAGCCATTAGGTCATGCACTAGGAAAAAAGTCAATGATCAGTCATCTTCAATCAAAACCTTAATTTGGCAAATTTTTGACCTTTGATGATTTGAGGGCTTTCCTTGAGGAATCATGATTAACCCTTTATCAAATGTTGAATTTTACCTCAAAATGTTGATGTTGAAAAAAAATCTTGAAGTTTGACTGTATGTTGACCATAATTGACTTTTTACTCAATATAGTTGATTTTCAATCATCTGAGCAATTGACTGAGCAAACATGTGATGCAAGACTTGAAACTTGACATAAGCATTATTTAGGACCTATAATTAACAATGAAAGTCATTTGAGACCTGTGCAACCCAATCTTCCTTGTGAAGCACAAAACCCTAGTTGAAAACCCTTGCTTAGGAGGAGGTTTGACCAGTCAACTCTTGAGTGACTTTCAGTATTTGAGACCTTTTGTGAGCATATTTTGAATAAAATGGGAGGGGAAATTTTGGGGTACAACAACCGATATAGATTAAGGCACAACAAAGTTGCGCAACATGCATCAGTTTAGAGGGAAAAAACTTGTTCATTGCAAACACACGTTGTTTCTAGCCCAGTTGATGCAGAGTTGTCAATTTCTAGGGCTTATGAATCCCCTTATTTGTATTACTGTGGGAGACATGTGTCACCTACTCATGCACCACAAGCACCCGAGGCGTTTAGAGTAGTCTCTTCAGACCTGTCGATGATGCCTCTTTATCCTGACCATATTACATTGGCAGGCATGTCTTGGATAGAGAGGTGAAATTCAATTGTGTTTATTATTTGAAAATCATGTTTGTTATAATATTCAAAGTTTTCTACAAGACTACGATGTTTTAAAAATCACCAGTCATGTCCGAAAGATTACCGATCTCCCACATCTTAATGAGCAGTGGTTTCAGAGTGTGATGCAACTATCTGGGTGAGAGACTTTTGCAAGATCAATTATGTTAGGATTAACCATGGTATGTTGTTTGCATTTGTGGAGAATGACATTCAGAGACTTCATATTTTCATATTCCACATGTAAAGATGTTTATTACGCTGGACAATGCCTTGTGCCTGTTGTATCTTTCGATCAAGGAGAGACTGTTAGACCACGACAAAATTAACATAGATGACACACTGAAGATGATGATAAACCATCTGGGAGAAGAGCCAGGGGATGCCCTGAAGGAGTTATAAGCCACCTGAGAGGCTCGTGCTAGGTTTTGATTCCTAGATAGGTTGTATACATAACACCAATATGATGCACAATTGACTTCTAGTGATGATGAGTAGGTTTCACAACATACAACATACACACTGAGAGCATACCTATCGTATTTAGTTGGCACGTCCATTTTTATAAACGAAAGTGCCACTTATGTGGATATGGTCTACCTACGATATTTTGATTACTTGGAGCGGATCCATGAGTACAACTGAGGGCCCACTTGTTTGGCCTACGTGTACTCTAAGTTAGTGGAAGGTTGTATGTGGAAGATCAAATAAATGACAAGTTGCATCACACTGTTGACAATAATATTCCAACATCTTTAGTGTTTATGTGTCATTTTCATAACAATTTTGCAACTCCATTACTAATGATTCATATGTACCATTTTGAGGTTTGAATCCTCCAGCATTTCCCATGCAGATTCAGAAGGGCATGTGTACCGATCTATGTAACACCCCAATACCACCCGATAATTATTATAAGAATCAGAGCTATAAAAATTCAACAACTAATCAGGATTCTATAATCTCAACTTAAAACAACAACATTCATTACAGATACATAACACCTTAAACTTGGATGAACCAACAATAATATAAATTAATATTTTAAAATCAACAACTTTCATAACTACGCAGCAGAATCAAGTATTCAACTGAAAAGAATATATCATCTTCGTCCAACTGAAACAACTTCGAATAACAAGTATTTAACAAACAACAAATTAAAGTTCAATCAACTGAAATAATCAACAATAAAACAATAAGCGTTCATCCCTCCAAGTGTTACGTGTCAGAGCAATGATACAAACTCAAACTACTGAAGGTAAACCGCCTTCACTCTGGATTACCTTCATGTTACCAACATCCGGGTAACATTCAAACAAAAGGGTGAGATATCTAACAATATAATTGAATGTATGATAAACATTATATTAGAACTGGTTCATGCAAAATCACTGCTTCATAACTTATAAACAACAGCAATCACGAAAAAATATCAACAAAGTATAACGATTAATTCATCAACGCAACTGTGATATGGTAGGAGAAATGACTTGGGTGTTTTGCATTTTATCAAAATTGTTGCGGATAACAAGAGTTGCCACTGACTTTTCTTTTATCCAATAAAGGAAATGGTGAAAAGAACAAGAAATACCTTTTGAGAATTTTCTTGAGTTCGGGAGGTAGGTTATGAAAAGGGAAGGTGTTAGCACCTTTTTCATCCGTAGTTATCTACGGGCTCTTAGTTTCTATCTCACTTTGAAAATGCTTTGTTTGAAATGTGTTTGTGATGGGTTTTGAAAGTATTTTTGAAAAGTGCCAACGTTTAGGCGAACTTTGTAATGATTCTCGTCTCTATAAGAATGTATACAAAGTGTTGACTTTTGAAAATATTTTGTTTTGAAAGTGTTGGTGTGTTTGAAAGATGTTGTTTTTGTGAGCAACCCCTTAATAGATTGATTTTGAATGATTTCAAATATAATATAACATGTTTAAATAAGCCAAAATTACATTTCTCTCATAATGCATCATTATGAGTCGACACATCAAGTTTTGTATCGATACATAGCTTTCTGAAGTCCCTGGAATTGTATCTCAAAACTATTATGTATCGATACAAAAGCTTATGAGTCGATACATAACTCTTTGATGATCCTGGAATGTAAATCTAAAAACTGCATGCATCGATACATAAATTTCATGCATCGACACATAATACTTTGATGCCCCTGTAATACTTGTATGATCGATAAAAAACCTTATGTATCGACACTAAACATTCTGATGACCCTGGAAAACATTTTTAAACTTATATGTATCGATACATAATATCATGTGTCGGCTCATACTATGTTTTAAATTCAAAAGTCAAATTTACAATCATTATGTATCGACACATACGCATTATGTATCGACACAAAACATTCTGATGATCCTAGAAAACATGTTAAAACTTATATGTATCGATACATAATATTATGTGTCGACTCATACTATGTTTAAAATTCAAAAGTTAAATTTACAATCAGTATGTATCGACACATACGCATTATGTGTCGACGGGTATAAAAGTGTTGGTTCTATAAAACGCTATAACATGATTTTGTATCGACTCAAAACATAATGCATCGACTCTTCCTGTTACATATAACTAACATGAGTCGACACATGACCAACATGCATCGACTAGTATCACTCTCTTTTTGACTAACCGTTTTCTGTTATAAATATAAGCAAGCATTTCTTCAGAACAAAGAGACAACAACATAGAAGATTGTGTGCAAAACAATTGTGAGCAACCAGAAGCTTTTCATTCCTTCATCTTCATCATCTTCTCAACCATCTTACATTCAACAACAACAAAGAAAATCAAACATCCTTGTTGAATTGAATCAAGCGGTTTGAGATAACGTTCAATTGTGTATTGAAGAAGTCTAGCTGAGTTGAAGGTTGAAGAGGAAGCTTCAAGAAATAAACCAGAGGGTTTGTCCTTCAAGAACGGGTGTGTTCTTGAGGGTTTTGTCAGCCACAGTCACACGAGTCGGATTCAGCCGTAGCGAGGGGTTTGGAAATCGGAAGGATTTTGAACAAACAGGTCGTGGAAGCGGAGGATCATTCGATGACTTTGCAGAGAATCTTGATACAACTCATATCAAGTGGTGGTTCTTACAAGAAGAAGAAGATCATAGGGATTTCTTTCTTTTTGTGTAGTGTAACCTTGCTATCAAACATTCAGCATATTGAAATAAAAGTTCTCAGTTTCGATTGTGAAATTAAGAGGGAGACGTACTCACACGCGAGGACGATAGTGGGGAACTTCCTTACCAAACTGCCTACGTATCGTTCTCTCTTTCTTTCTCTTTACAATTTTACATATTCTATAATTTTGCAATTCAATTGGCGTGCTAAGTTTTACAGTCTAATGATAAACATAGTGGCTAAAACATTTTCACCAAACCACCACTATTAAATCATTATACAAGCATACGCCAATTGTTTGACAAAATTCCTATCATATTTCTAAATTCATTGGAAATTCTGTTTTATGATAAGTGCATTGAAACGTCAAGATTTCTGAGTTGTACATTCATCCATTTCATTTAATAAAAATCCAGCAAAGTTTTCACATGTCAAGTTTTCTAGTAGTCGGTTCAAAGTAGACGGAATTGATTCAAGACATTGATTTTCGTTGCTTTCAACTCTCTTTGATAAAACAATTTTAAATCCTTGAAAAAGAAGAGGTGATATATTCACCCCCTCTCTCGATCACTTGCCACACCGTCTAACAAGTGGTATCAGAGCACCGGTTAGCTGGTGCTTTGTATCTACTTGTAACTCTATGACCTTTAAACCAAATGGGGCATATAATAGAGCTTCTATTTTCAATGGTGAAAACTATGGCTACTGGAAAGACTGCATGCGAGTACACATAAATTCCATTGACAGGAATGTATGGACTGCCATTCAAAATGGTCCTTTTCAAATAGCCATGAGGAATGATGCAGGTGCAATAGTACCTAAACCTGAGGATCAATGGAATTAAATGGATGAAAAGAAATGGTCGTGCGATTGGAGAGGCAGAAA
This sequence comes from Vicia faba, assembly GCA_948472305.1. Classification (NCBI taxonomy): domain Eukaryota; kingdom Viridiplantae; phylum Streptophyta; class Magnoliopsida; order Fabales; family Fabaceae; genus Vicia; species Vicia faba. The sequence goes on from CATIWC010000678.1 coordinate 37,072, forward strand.
TATGATGATCTCAACACTTGGTGTTGATGAGTATTATAGGGTGTCTCACTGCACGTCCGCTAAAGAAATGTGGGACGCTTTAGAAATTTCCCATGAAGGCACAACTGAAGTTAAACAATCCCGCATTAATACACTCAATCAAGAGTTCGAGCTCTTTCGCATGAAGCAAGGAGAATCTGTCTCTGACATGCAGAAGAGATTCGTACATCTTGTGAGTCGTTTAAATGCACTTGGAAAAACTGTTTCCAATGAAATTGCTACTAATAAAATTCTGAGATGTCTTAGCAGGGAATGGAAACCTAAAGTAACAACTATCAAGGAAGCAAATGACCTCACTACGCTTACCATTACAACTCTGTTTGGAAAGCTGGAAGAACATCAACAAGAATTGCAAAGTCTTGAAAAATACGAAAATAAGAGTAAGAAAGAAAGGAACAAAGACAGGGAGGGTGAGAAGAAGTCAATAGCTCTAATGAATTCTAGCTCTAAGTCCTCAACCAAAGAGCAAGATGAAAATGGCTCAACTAGTGATGAAGATTCTGATGATGAAGAAATGGGACTTTTTGTTCGGAGATACAATAGATTTATCCGAAAGAATGGAATCAAGCACTCCGATAAGAATCTCATAAGCTTTCGAAAACAATCCAAAGAACCAAGGCAAGAAGAAAGTAAAAAGCAAAGAGGTAAAGGACCTTGTTACAATTGTGGTAAAGTTGGACACTACAAACCAGACTGTCCAAAGATGAAAAAGGATAAAGAAAAAGCTCCACCAAAGAAGTTCAACAAACAAAGAAGAGCTTATATTGCGTGGGAAAGCGATAGCGATTCATCAGACGATGACAGTTCAAGTTGTAGTGATGAAAGTGCAAATTTATGTCTGATGGCACATAGAAAAAATCAATTCTACAACAAGAAAGACAACCACAACAAACAAGTAAGACAAGCATATCCTAACAACTTTTCTTCTATGACCTTTTCTGAACTAAAGTTAGCTTTTGAAAAACTGCAATACAAAGCTGAAGATGCCTTTAAGAGATTATCCTCCGATAAACAAATATTTTCATCTCTAGAGAGTAAAGTCTATAAAGCTGAAAAAGACTTCAAAAGTCTAAAAGCTAGTATTGTAGAAAGTTCAAAAGATAAGGATGTTACAGGATGTATTCCCAGAAGAGAATGTGAAGTTTTTCATATTTGGCAGTAAGAGGTTAGGACTCTTAATGCCAAATTAGAAAAATCTTTACAGCCCAAAGTTACTTTTGCAATCGATCCTAAAATTTTTAAGAAAACATTAAATCCACCGTATTCAAAATACTCTTTTGTTAAAAAATTACCAAAGGATACAATGAGCAGAAGTAAAATAATACATCATCATCATGGTTTATGCCATTATTGTTGTCACTTTGGATATACCATTGAAAAATGCAAGTTTAGGAGGTTCCTTGTTCCTAAAGGAATTTACCAATAGAGGCCTAAAGGCAACCATGTTACCACTTACCCACATGGACCCAATAAAAATTGGATACCTACCTCTCTCTTTTGATATTGCAGGAAAAATGCCTCACACCCATGGATATAAGATGGTTTTTAGACAACGGGTGTTCAAGGCATATGACTGGTGACATATCGCTCTTCATTAACTTCAAGGCAAAGAAGAAAGGATTTGTTACCTATGGAGACAATAACAAAGGAGCTATACTCGGTAAAGGTAGTGTAGGTAATCCCTCTATCACTACTATTTCCAATGTCCATTTAGTAGAGGGGCTTAAACACAATTTGCTCAGTATTAGTCAATTATGTGAAAAAGGTTATAAAGTTACCTTCACAAATACTTGCTGCATAATTGAAAATACTGAAAAAAGATATTGTGTTTAAGGGCATTAGAGTAAACAATGTCTATATGCTTGACCTTTTTGATGTATCCTTAACAAGCACTAAGTGTCTAGTCACCTTGAATGATGATTCATGGCTTTGGCATAGACGCTTAGCGCATGTTAACTTTGATTTGCTTAATAAGGTTGTATCCAAGGATCTAGTAGTAGGTCTTCCAAAGATAAAATTTACAAAGGATCACCTATGTGATGCGTGCCGAATGGGAAAGCAAACAAGGGTCTCTTTCAAATCCAAAAACATGATTTCCACTTCACGACCCCTTGAGCTTCTCCACATGGACCTTTTTGGACCCTCTAGAACAAAAAGTTTAGGAGGAAATTATTATGGTTTTGTTATTGTTGACGCCTACTCTAGATTTACTTGGACTATATTCCTTCACAGCAAAAATGAAACTTTTTCTTCTTTTAAGAGTTTTGCAAAACTATCCCAAAATAGAATGGAATTGAAAATAATTGCAATTCGAAGCGATCATGGAGGTGAATTTCAAAACCATCTATTTGATAAGTACTGTGACAAGCATGGTATTGAGCATAATTTTTCAGCACCTCGAACTCCACAGCAGAATGGAGTTGTGGAGCGTAAAAATCGCGTCTTAGAGGAGCTAGCAAGAACTATGCTCAATGAAGGTGGATTTCCAAAATATTTCTGGGCTGGTGCAATTAGCACAGCCTGCTATGTTTTAAACAGAATACTAATTCGTCCAATTTTGGATAAAACACCTTATGAAATCTTGAAAGGAAGAAAGCCAAACCTGCCACATCTTCATGTATTCGGTTGCAAATGTTTTGTCTTAAATAATGGAAAAGAAAATCTTGGAAAATTTGATGCAAAAGCAGATGAAGGTATCTTTCTCGGATACTCACAATCAAGCAAAACATATAGGGTATACAATAAACGTCTACTTACAGTTGAGGAGTCAGTTCATGTCTCTTTTGATGAATCTTATCTGAAACGTGTCGGAAAAGGTATTTCTCTTGATGGTGCAGGTGTATCTACTGAAAATATACTCAAAGAAACTGTTGAAGAAAATATTCAATCCAAAAGAATTGATGATAAGGAAGAAAAAGATACAAGCCCTTCAAAAGATGAGGAAGAAGAGAAAATGGAAGCAAATGATCTTCCACTAGCTTGGCAGTCCTCTAAAGACCATCCCATTGACAACATATTGGGAGACATCTCAAAAGGAGTAATGACTCACTCCAAGGTAAGTAATTTTTGTTATCATTTTGCTTTCGTTTCACAAGTAGAACCTAAGAATACCAAAGAGGCCTTGATTGATGAATTTTGGCTAATGGCCATGCAAGATGAGCTAAATCAGTTTAAAAGAAATGACGTTTGGGAACTTGTCCCTCGTCCACGAGACCATCATATCATAGGCACTAAATGGGTTTTTAGAAATAAACTTGATGAAAACGGAATGATAACCCGCAATAAAGCACGCTTGGTAGCACAAGGGTATAACCAAGAGGAGGGCATTGATTATGAGGAGACTTATGCTCCAGTTGCTCGCCTTGAGGCTATACGTCTTTTGCTCGCTTATGCGTGTGCAAAAGATTTTAAGCTTTATCAAATGGATGTAAAGAGTGCCTTTCTTAACGGAGTCATAAATGAAGAAGTGTATGTCTCACAACCTCCCGGTTTTGAAAATAACGAATATCCATATCATGTATTTAAATTAAAACGAGCTTTATATGGTCTTAAACAGGCTCCTCGGGTCTAGTATGAAAGACTTAGTAAATTTCTACTTGATCATGGCTATTCAAGAGGTCAAGTGGACACTACTCTTTTCATTAAACGTAAAGGAAAGCACATCCTTTTAGTTCAAATATACGTAGATGACATTATTTTTGATTCAACTAATCTACACTTGGTCGAGGAATTTTCCAAAGTCATGCAGGGTGAATTTGAGATGAGCCTCATGGGGGAGCTAAACTACTTTCTCGGTCTCCAAATAAAGCAGCTCAATGAAGGCACAATTATATGTCAAACAAAATATTGCCAAGAATTGCTTAAACGATTTGGGATGAACAACTCTAAACCAATTGATACTCCCATGCCTACTGTGATACGGTGGGAGAACTGACTATGAGTTTTGCGTTTGTATTCGCACTTGTTCGGTTGAGCAAGAGTCGCCACCGACTTTTTACTTTATCCTAAAGGAAAGGTTAAAAAAGCACACAAAAACCTTTTGAGATATTTCGTGGGTTCGGGGGGTAGATTATGAAAAGGGAAGGTATTAGCACCCTTTTCATCCATGGTTATCCATGGGCTCTTAGTTACTTGGTTTTTAGATCACTTGCCTTGATTTTCGATTGCTTTGAAATTATGGTGTGCGTGGGTGTTTTTGAAATTTTTTTTTAAGAAGATGCCTTGTCTTAGGCAACCAATGTAATGACTCGTGTTTGAGTATATACGAAGGTGTGTATCTTTTCGAAAAGATGTTTCAAGATGTTTTTTTTTAGAGTTTGTTTGAAAGTGTGTATGAAGTGTGGTTTTTGAAAAGAAGGCAAGTGTTTTTGCAAGTTGATCTCAAGTAACTAAGAGCTTTGTTTACCCCTATTGTACTCAAAGGTTTTCTCTATGTTTTCAACCCTTTCTAACAATTTTGTTCCACCATTGAATTTGATGGACAATCTTGCGTTTAGGATGTTTAACGGGACGGGCGCGGGTCATCGTATGGACCATGAATGCAATGGTGCCAAGTGTCTTTGGCAATTTGCTTTGAAGGGACTATGATCATTCCATTTAGGAAACTTTCGAAAGCGTCATCGAGGGACTTATGATCATTTGAATTTGTTTTTCCAAAGAAACTCGACGTGCAAGCATGGCCCATTTTGGGAAGGCAACATGTGGGATTACCCTAGAGGGTGCAAGTGTGATTGTGTATTGATTTCATGTATTTGTCTTGTATTAGGTTATCTAGCGTTTGGTTTTATGTACATGCAAACCCTAGGTCTAACCATGGTATAATTGAAAGCGGTAAATTGTAAGAATTTAAAGTCTACGCTATTACAAAATAAGTATCCGGGAGTGGGGGTTCAAATTTACGAATGGGGATGAGACTTAGGAATGTAGTGTCCAATAGATTACAACCAAATCGAATCGATCAAATGTAAATGTAACGAATATACAAAAAATAAGCAAATGTATAATGTATCAAATGTAACGTGTATTGTGTAGGTGTATATGTATTTGTGTATGTAATTATTTACGAGTGCGAAAATGTGAATTTAAATGTGTGTTATCAAGGTATGGTTAACTTAAAGAAAAGAATTAAATGTTTATTTATTTAATCTTCGTAATCTTGTATTTTCTTTAATATGTACAAAAAAGAATGTTTTGATTAAATGTTTTAAGTTCTAATTATGTATATTAAAAAAATGTATTTTTATTTATTATGTACAAAGAGAATATTTTAATTAAAAGAAAAAGGTGTTTTCAATTTTAATTATATTGTGTAATAAAAAATGTATTTTTATGTATTAAAGTATTAATTTATTATTGTAAAAAAATATATTAAGTTAGAGAAAAAATATATTGTGTTTAAAAATATGTTATATAAAAAAGGTTTGTGTTAATTTATTAACAAAATAAACTTGTTTTATATAAAAAAAAGGGTTAAGTTAATTAATTAACAAAAAGAAGATAAAGTTTGTTTTAAAAAAAAGGTTAAAGCTTTTTTTTGAATGGGCCTTTGGGAGGTTATGGCCCAAACAGAAGGGAAATGAGGGGGGTGTGTGATGGAAAACAGAAAAGGCTTGGGCGCTTGATGGGGCAAAGCCCATTATGATTTCACAACATTGTTTTAGGGTTATGAGGATTGGTTTTCAGTTGGGATAACGCTTAGGGTTTACAGCGACGCGCCGTTTGTATCACTTTGTCTTCTCCGATTGCAATCTTCTCCGCCTAGCTCAAACCCTTCGCCTCAGCCACCAGCGCCGTTTGCTCTTCTCCCCTCAGATTGCTCAGGCAACGATTACACAAGGTAACGACTTGTCTCAAACTTGTTAGGCGTTTTAGATTTGTATGTTATGATTCTTTGATTATTGAATCTGATTCCGTGTTTATTATTGTTCATTAATGAGGTCATGAAAAGGGATGAGAGGAGATTGTACTACCTTGACTGAAGAGGGGAAGGAATGGTGGAGGCGCTTAGGAGGCTCGACGGTGAAGGGAATTTGATGAAGATGAACTTGGTTGAAACTTGGTATTTCTGTACTTTTCTTTTAGGCTTTGTGATGTTTGTCTGAAAGCTCTAACTTGCTGTCATTTCTTTTCTTCTTCTCCCTGTTTCCTCGTTGCTTCTGTTTGGTTGTCTTGAATGTTTGAGTGTGCTTGAGTATCGTATGATGCCTGTGTTGCCTGTGTTGCCTTATTGATTTGCCTGTGAAGAAGCTTTTTCTGAGGCTTATTGTATGCTTCTGATATTTGAGTGTTGGCTTTTTTGCTTGAGTTGGTTAAGGCTTCAGGCAGGTTTGAGTCTTGACAGGGTATGCTTTTGGCTTGGCCAGTTTTGTTTAGGCAGGTTTCATGCTTAGCACCGTCTTGACAAAGGTTTATAGGTTGATGGTTAAGGCAGGATGGGGTTTTGATGGTTTAACTTGATAGGTTTTGGTTAGGTGGTGTTTCAAACAGGTTTGAGGATTGGGAGGCTTTAGCAGGTTAATGGCCTTGAGGCTCAGGCTTGCAAACTTGGCCTTTTGGGTGAGTTTTGTAGGTTAATGGCCTTGAGGTTTGATATGCTTGTGGTTTAAGGCTGGAAGGTCTTGAAAACTGGTGGAAGGCAGATCTTAGGCGCAGGTTTTACTGAGTTTTAGCTTGTTCTGAGTTTGACTGCAGGTTTATGTTTCAGCTTGGCCTTTTGGTTTCAGTTAATGCAGGTTTTGGCTTTGAGGCCCAGGCTTGGCCTTGCTTGCAGATTATCTGGTTTAAGGCGTTTGGTTGTTATGCTTGTACACAAAACAGGTTTCAGTTTTTGAGACTGGAGGCTTATGCAGTTTCGTATATTTTTGGTGTATTGGTTTGCCTCTCCCTTACTATACTGTGTTCAGTTTGTTTTATATTTCTCTTTATGCCTCAAGCCTAAGCCTGCTTTATTTGTTCTCTTCTTCTCTCTCCAGTACAGTCAATATATTTAAAATATGTTTATGCTCTGTACTTTCTGAAAGGGCAACTTGGGAAATGATGAAAATGAGTATGTTGCTTGCATATCATGCTTTCTCTGCATATTTGTCCCTTCTTTTGACAGCTTCTTGTACTTTTGGATCTTTTGATATCTTTCCAAATCTTCTTTTTTTTTGACAGCTTGGGTAGCCTTTTGGATAGTTTGGGATTTTTGACAGAAAGTTTGAATTTGGACTTTGTAGTTTGATTTGCAACTTGCTGTTTGAGATTTGAACTTATGCAGTTTGACAATTTGACTTGTGCATTTTTAAATTTGTGCATTCAAAGTTTAGCAAATAAATATTCGTCCCTCTTTGTGAACCGGGAGAAATCCCGTGATTTGCAGAGAGGGTTAACTGATCCCAATCAGTGGCCCTTAATGATGAACTGTAATTTTATCTGTCTCTTTATTTATTTATCTGCTATTTGACTTTTCTTCCTTTCTTTTGCAGATAAAAAATTGAGTGGAGCACTGGAGCGAGGGATGGCAGATGAAGAATTGAAGATTAGAAAAATGTTTAGGATAGCTTTTTTTTATTTAAGTTTAAATAAATGTAAAATCATTGTTGTAAACAACAAAACAATTGTACAATTAATTTAAAAATTAATAAAAGTTCCTTTATCCAATTAATTATTTTTCCTCCTATTGTTTATTTATTATTTATAATTCTTTAATTAAAATAATTGAAAATAAATTCCAATCATTTAATCTTAGAATAATAAATAATTTAAATAAACAATGCTTTAGCATTTGATCAGTCAAACCTGGCACTTCCAACTTCCAAGGCAAAACAACAGTCAAACACAATAACTGATCAGTCGCATTCCCCTTTTTACTGATTTTTTTTACCAAACACTGCAAATCCAAACTGAATGTATCCTTTTACTGGTTCAATCAAACAAACGTGAATTCAATCCAAATGCATTCTTTTACTGATTAAATCAAACAATGCGAATTCAAACCAAATCTCGGAATAACTTGCAAAGCATCGTAGAATTAAATCTTTCTGAAGAACCGCGCATGAAAACCCTAATTCCTGATTAAATGCCAAAGAAGCGTTCTCCTGATCGAAGTTGAGCCAAAATCAATCAAAACCCTAAACCAACTGTTTGAAACATTCTAGAACCCTGGAAATCAGTAAAACCCTAATTGCGTCTGACTGACGAGAAAAAGTCTGTTTGACCGATTCTTGAGTCAATCTGAAAAATCAGGAAACGCCTGAAGCTGTGATTTCTTGAGGAAAAAATGCGAGGGCAAATTTTGGGGTACAACAGTTGCCCCTGTTCAATCTTCTTGAACCTGAAGAGTTAGATTGGCATGTTTGCCTTTCGCGACTTGAAGGTAAAAGAAGATTGGACACTAAAGTGCCCAGAAAATTTGCACTCGTCGATGTGATGGTAGAGGTGAATGGGCTTGAAGATGCCATTTGATGCGATAGAATCTTGTCAGGGGATGGGCTTAGAGATGCCATCTGGAAATGGGCTTAAAGATGCCATTTGGTGACTGCTGGTAGGAGGATGGGCTTATAGATGCCATCTGGAAATGGGCTTAAAGATGCCATTTGGTGATGTTGAACTGTATGTCAATGGTGAGTGGACGAGTGTCAGAAAGGCACCCATGTTTTGGAACATCTCTGAATTGGGGGTCCGAGCAAGCAATAGATTGACATCCATGTTTGGAGAATCCGTAAACTATTTTTGAAGTTGAGATTGAATAAGCAATAGAGCCACATCCGTTGTTGGGAAGCGTCCGTAAACTGTTCTCAAAAGTTGAGAAGAGTCTGAACAAGTGATAGGTTAACATCCGTTACTGGAGAACCCGTGAACTGTTTTCAGAAATCTTGAAGTTGAATAAGCAATAGAGCAGCATCCGTTGTTGGGAAGCGTCCATAAACTATTTTTAAAAGTTGCATCTGAACAAGCGATAGATTAACATCCGTTGTTGGGAAGAATCCGTAAACTGTTTTCAGAAGTTGCATCTGAACAAGCGATAGATTAACATCCGTTGTTGGGAAGAATCTGTAAACTGTTTTCAGAAGTCTTGAAGTTGAATAAGCAATAGAGCAGCATCCGTTGTTGGGAAGCATCCGTAAACTGTTTTCAAAAGTTGCATCTGAACAAGCGATAGATTAACATCCGTTGTTGGGAAGAATCCGTAAACTGTTTTCAGAAGTCTTGAAGTTGAATAGGAACCGGTGTAGGGCTTCCTGATGATGCGTCCGTGTAAAACTGCATCTGCATGAATCTGGAATAAGTATCAGAATGTCGCCGTATCCGGGTCACATCTGAACTATTTCTAGATGAATCTCGGAAGATGATCTTTGTCTGTCGACTGATCTTACCTGAAAAGGTAAAGGGTTAGTTGTATGCAATGTTATGATGCATGATGCAATGTATGTGACATCAATGTTTATGACATGAATATGATGAATGTGCATGTAAGCTGATAAGCTATCTTGCTGAGGATGAGTGAATCCTGGATGGCTGAAGATAAAAGAATCTTGACTGCTGCCGGGGAAAATAATTCCTGGGCTGCTGCTGTGGAGGGCAAGAATCTTCAATTGTTGAAAAATGAGAAGTCTCGGGACCACTGTTGGGAAACTCAGAAGCTTGGGTTGTATGCCAAACTACTGGGGTCTTCTTGTCTTGAGGAGATCTGTGTAGGATTTCCTGATGATGAGTCCGTGTAAAACTGCATCGGGTTTTTGAACACTTTTGACATTCGAATGCCCCAAGTGGTGATGTAGATAATTTCCTGGCTTGTTACAGGTGTTGATCCACAATCAGTCGTCCACAGATATTTTCCTGGCTTGTTACAGGTGTTGATCTGGAACTCTTCAGACGCGCCCTGGCTAGATACAGGAATCGAGTCTGGAAATAGTCGTCAACAGATATGCCCTGGCTAGATACAGGAATCGAATCCTCAAACTCTTCAGACGTGCCCTGGCTAGATACAGGAATCGAGTCTGGAAATAGTCGTCAACAGATATGCCCTGGCTGGATACAGGAATCGAATCCTCAAACTCTTCAGACGTGCCCTGGCTAGATACAGGAATCGAGTCTGGAAATGTGATAGTTGATTTGTTGAACACTTTTGACATTCGAATCCCCCAAGTGGTGATGAAGGAGTCTTGAATCTGCATATTGAGAGATTTCTTGAAATCTTGACTGGACTGCCCCAGGTTAACTGGATTTTGAAAGATCTGTTGGACCTTGACTGGACTGCCCCAGGTTAACTGAACTTTGAAAGATCTATTGAAACTTGACTGGACTGCCCCATGTTAATTGGATTTTGAAAGATCTGTTGGACCTTGACTGGACTGCCCCAGGTTAATTGTATTTTGAAAGATCTGTTGGACCTTGACTGGACTGCCCCAGGTTAATTGTATTTTGAAAGATCTGTTGGACCTTGACTGGACTGCCCCAGGTTAATTGGATGGTGACATGTCATGCCCCTTGCTGATAGGAGATTTGTAATGGAAGTGTCATCCTCTTGAAGTGATTTTAACTTACTGAGAGAGTTTTCGTTCCTCCGAACATTCGTTGTATGAAATTCTTCGCTGTCAAACAAAAAGCCAAATGCAGACAGTGATATTCAAACAATGCAAAGTTTATGTTTGTATCGAATTTTTGAAAAATGCGTTTTTTAGCAGAAAACTTTTTATAAGACAGATCAACACAAGATTTAGAGCAAAGCCTTACAGGAGTCAGGATACCTTTTGTAACAGTATGCTTTCGAACTAACCCATGCTTCAATTAGGACTTTTGAAGGGTTGTAACGTGGCTTGGTTCACGATTTAAGAAACAAAGGATAAAGGCTCAAAGTATATTTGTACCCACCCGCTCTTCGTGATGTTCTTCATACCTAAGCTCAGTCAATTGTGCGTCACACTCTGTTTTGAGTTTGGAACGACTTTTGGGCGATGGTTCACCAGTTGAATTTGGGGAGACAGTCATCATCTCCTTTTTTTCTTTTTCAACATTTTTCATGTTGTTGAGGATTTTGTAATGACCTCACTATTTTGATTTTGATTTGTTATCCCTAACTTTTGCCTGACTGTTCCCGTTTTTCGAGATTACAGTCAGCGGGATGCCCCAGCTTTCTTGAGCTTCCTTTACAGGTTTTGGCTCAGTGGGCTCTTTCTATTTTGAGAGATTGACTGTCTATGTGATAGGGAACCACCCTTGTCTTTTGATTCCAAAGGAATGCTTTCTTTTTTGACGTCGTTCGTTGTGTTACGAACTGAGAGTTTACGACTTCAATGCGCGTTTCTCTTGAATTAACTGAGATACTACCCTGCCCCGGGTTTATATCAAAGGTTTTGATCGTTTTAGAACGGAAAACTCCTACTTCTTTGGCTCGAAGGGGTTGACTAGGGATTAACTTCCTTATAACTCCAGTGTTTGGGGATTGAAAGAAATGCCTGTACATCATCAGCAAGGTCTGTTCAAAAGCATACTGTATAAGATCATGGTATTGTTTCGTCATCCTCCCTCTAAAGGCTTGCAGCTTTTTATCAAGAGTCAGATGTCATAAAGAAAAGCATAAGAGTAGTGAAACGAATGGATGAATTCAAGACAAACATATGCAATGCATTAATGAAAACAGAGTTTAACATCAACAGATAATTGTTTGATAACAAAAGAAATTACAACTTTAAAAATTCAAAAAGAAGCAAAAATCTTTCAGCTTGAGCTTTGTCACTTCAGGTGGAGAACCCCTTAACGGAAGATTTTCATCTCGCCGTCTGGCATGAATTCCAGCACTCCAATGTCGATCAGATCTTGAATCTTGTTCTTCAAGGCCCAACAGTCGTTGGTGTCGTGTCCCGGGCTGTAGGAATGGTAAACACAAAATGCGTCGGGATGATAGTTAGGAGAGGAGGTATTGAGCTTCTGAGGAGGATCCCTTAGGGTGAGCAAGTTGACCTCCAACAGGCGCTTCAGTATGAAGAATGATGGTATTTCAGTCTCCGTGAACTATCTTCCCGACGTTTCTTGCTTACGCCGATTACCCCTTTGACGCTGGCGAGGTTGTTGATGGGCTTGTGACCCTGAACCAAGAAAAGGAGCTTTCCCCTTGTCTTCTTGAGTGGATGGACCCTGAACTAATCAAATGTGACAATACAAGTGCTATAAACCTCACTAAGAATCGAGTTTTACACTCACGCACTAAACACATAGAAATTAGACATCATTTTCCACGCGATCATGTTGAAAAGGAGGATGTTACGTTTGAGCATGTTGATACTAAAAATCAACTTGCTGACATCTTCACAAAACCACTCGCAATGGACCTCTTTTTCAACATCCGCCGTAAGCTAGGGATTTTAGATCTCTCATACGTGATGTCCTAAACATATATGTAATTGAAATATATCTATGTCACACCATACTGTTAAGATGTGCTTTTTCAGCTTTAGTACGTGTGTTCACTTATCTAACCAAACGAGGTAATATCCTTCCTATCTTCACCCTAAATCACCGATAAGTTGATCTAAATGTTCACTGAAAATGTCTTCGTATATCTGTTTTACATAAATTGTTTGAATTTGACATATGCAATTTACATCATATCATTAGGCATGCATAACACACTTCAGATAAGTCTTTTTTTTTGGTATGATACCATATTCCCTTGCTAGCAAGAAACAGTGTAGAAACTGCAAAATCTGTCAAAATCCATATTCCCTTGACTCACTCATTTTGTTTCTTTCAAGTGCTTGTATAAATGTCTCTTTCAAACATTTTATCGTGCTTATGTAATCTAACTTTTTATTTGCCAATGCATTACTTTTAAACGTGATTACTTTATGTTTACTCTGCTATTTACTCACTTATTGATAACTTTATGCCTGACATTCTGTGTGAATGCCAAGTCCATTAACCGCTGAAATTGTATATAAATTTTCCTATGTGCTGAGTTTCTTGAAACTGTTGCTTATTCTCTTTTTGATATGGTCAAAGGGGGAGAAGAAGAGTGTGTCAGTGAAGATTGTGCTTGTATTAGGAAGAAGATACACAAACTCAGGGGGAGCAAGCTTTTTTCATTCACGACACATCATCAGATATTTGCCATCATCAAAAAGGGGGAGTTTGTGAGCAACCCCTTCATAGATTGATTTTTAATGATTGCAAATATAATATAACATGTTTAAATAAGCCAAAATTACATTTCTCTCATAATGCATCATTATGAGTCGACACGTCAAGTTTTGTATCGATACATAGCTTTCTGAAGTCCTTGGAATTGTATCTCAAAACTATTATGTATCGATACAAAAGCTTATGAGTCGATACATAACTCTTTGATGATCCTGGAATGTAAATCTAAAAACTGCATGCATCGATACATAAATTTCATGCATTGACACATAATACTTTGATGCCCCTGTAATACTTGTATGAATCGACACAAAACCTTATGTATCGACACTAAACATTATGATGACCCTGGAAAACATTTTGAAACTTATATGTATCGATACATAATATCATGTGTCGACTCATACTATGTTTTAAATTCAAAAGTCAAATTTACAATCAGTATGTATCGACACATACGCATTATGTATCGACACAAAACATTCTGATGATCCTGGAAAACATTTTGAAACTTATATGTATCGATACATAATATTATGTGTCGACTCATACTATGTTTAAAATTCAAAAGTTAAATTTACAATCAGTATGTATCAACACATATGCATTATGTGTCGATGGGTATAAAAGTGTTGGTTCTGTAAAACGCTATAACATGATTTTGTATCGACTCAAAACATAATGCATCAACTCTTCCTGTTACATATAACTAACATGAGTCGACACATGACCAACATGCATCGACTCATATCACCCTCTTTTTGACTAACCGTTTTCTGTTATAAATATAAGCAAGCATTTCTTCAGAACAAAGAGACAACAACATAGAAGATTGTGTGCAAAACAATTGTGAGCAACCAGAAGCTTTTCATTCCTTCATCTTCATCATCTTCTCAACCATCTTACATTCAACAAAAACAAATAAAATCAAACATCCTTGTTGAATTGAATCAAGCGTTTTGAGATAATGTTCAGCTGTGTATTGAAGAAGTCTAGCTGAGTTGAAGGTTGAAGAGGAAGCTTCAAGAAATAAACCAGAGGGTTTGTCCTTCAAGAACGGGTGTGTTCTTGAGGGTTTTGTCAGCCACGGTCACGCGAGTCAGTTTCAGCCGTAGCGAGGGGTTTGGAAATCAGAAGGATTTTGAACAAACAGGTCGTGGAAGCGGAGGATCATTCGGTGACTTTGCAGGGAATATTGATACAGCTCATATCAAGTGGTGGTTCTTACAAAAAGAAGAATATCATAGGTATTTCTTTCTTTCTGTGTAGTGTAACCTTGCTATCAAACATTCAGCATATTGAAATAAAATTTCTCAGTTTCGATTGTGAAATTGAGAGGGAGACGTACTCACACGCGAGGACGACATTGTGGAACTTCCTTACCAAACTGCCTGCGTATCGTTCTCTCTTTCTTTCTCTTTACAATTTTACATATTCTATAATTTTGCAATTCAATTGGCATGCTAAGTTTTACAGTCTAATGATAAACATAGTGGCTAAAACATTTTCACCAAACCACCACTATTAAATTATTATACAAGCATACGCCAATTGTTTGACAAAATTCCTATCATATTTCTAAATTCATTGGAAATTCTGTTTTATGATAAGTGCATTGAAACGTCAAGATTTATGAGTTGTACATTCATCCATTTCATTTAATAAAAATCCAGCAAAGTTTTCACATGTCAAGTTTTCTAGTAGTCGGTTCAAAGTAGACGGAATTGATTCAGGACATTGATTTTCGCTGCTTTCAACTCTCTTTGATAAAACAATTTTAAATTCTTGAAAAAGAAGAGGTGATCCATTCACCCCCCTCTCGATCACTTGCCACACCGTCTAACAGTTTTGAAAATGATTGTAAGCAAGCAACTATGAATGTTCTAACTACTCAAAAGAAGTCTTTGTTCTTTTCCTCCTCCTTTAGATAGTGCTATCTTACCATTGATTAGTAAGAAGTCCCATTATTGGATGTGAAGGGACGGGCGTGGGTCGTCGTATATTCATACAAGGCAACCTATGATACACTTTAGCAATTGTCGTAAGGGACTAAGATCGTTTTACCAAAGCCAACGTCGAAGGATCATCGAGGGACTACAATCTTTTTTTATCGAGGGTCTTTGCTAAAGCGTCCCACATTCGAGGGACATGACTATTTATTCGTAGGCAACAAGCGAGGTTACCCTAAAGGCGCGCGTGTGAAAAGTGATTTGTTTTTAATTAAATTTGTCTTGAAGTTAGGGTTATTTAGCGGTTGATTTTATGTCTTATCATACACGCCTAATTACTATACAGTATAAAGAAAAACAATAAATTACGGAAAGTAAAATTCTATGCTATTACAGAGCTTTCAGGAATGGGGGATACACATTTACATATGGGGATGGATCGAATCGATAATGCGATTAAAAGTCTAAATAAACAAGCAATACAACCCAATCGAATAAAAAATGAACAAACATTTAAACTAGCACAATCTATGACATTAATTAGCAAAATAAATAACACTATAATACTTTTGGTATTTTTTGTTTGTGAGAAATTTGGAAAGAAAATAAAGAATCTATTCTATTATTTTTATTTGAATTTTATTATGTAGAAACTAAATAATTTAAAAGAAAGTTTACTAAACCATATATAAAAAATGTTAACAAAATTATTCACAAAGTCTTAAATTAATTAACTAATTTTGAAATTATATTTTTATTTAGATAAATTTAAAAATTAATACTAAAGATTAAATATAAACTAAAATTATTAAAATAATTCTAAATTAACTTAATATTTTAAGCAATTAAATTAAACCTAAACTATGCTAAGGTTATTAAATAAAATCTAAAATAATTTAAGTACAAACTAAATTAATTATAAAAAAAATTTTTAATCCAAACTAAATTAACAAAATTACTAATTTAAAGTTTGACTAGATTACTTAATGTTACTAACTTAAACCCAAATTCTAAGATTATAAAAAAAAATTGCTCTAAGATTATTAAATTAGATCTAAACCAAATTGAAAATTCTAAGATTAGTAAATTAAATCTAGATAGAAATTCTAAAATTATTAAATCTCTAAAATTACTAAATTATATCTAAATTAAATTAAAATTTTAAAATTTAACTAACTAAATTAAAATTACTATAATAATTCTAAATTTAAACTAATTAGTTCTAATTAAAAGAATTTTTTTGTAATTTTATATGATTAAACTAATCAACCTAATATTCAATCTAATCAACTATACATTTTTTAAAGTTACTAGATTAAATCTAAAACCAAAATTTAAATTTAATACATTAAAATTAAATCAAATAAAAGAATAAGAGGTAATGTTTAAAACAGAAAATAGGGGGTGTGCTGATAGGCAATATTTTCGCTGGGCTGAGGATGTTGGCAGGTCCAAATTATGAGGAAAAAACTGATATGCTGTCTATTATCTTGGGAAGAGAACTCACAGATTGAATTATTATCTCTAGTTCCAACAAAAGCAATTAACAAGAAAAAATTAATTGAAACAAAAGAGCGATCTTCTCCTCCCTCATCCGTATAACCGTTCTTAAAAACACTTTTCATCTCTCATTCATAACACCCTTAACCAGAACTCACTCTCATTCTCTCTTTCACTCTGAGACTTCCTCACCATCTTCATCCCCACGCTTCTCTCTCTACAACATTTCCTGATCTCAACCTCTATCTGATACGAGCATCACAAAAGCACACAAAAATGGAGTTTATAGTTTTGAGCAGAAGGCTTTTTTGGCGGTGTTTGGTTGGTAACAGGGGCGGTGGCGAAGATGCATTGGTGGATGGGATGATAGCCGGGGAAACTGAAGACAGTGGCTGAACAGTCAGAGACTTTGCAGGGGATTGCGCTTTAGAAGCAGTGGGAGACAGTACCGGAGAAATCGAGACCATAGACGGTGGTAGCAGTTTGTTGTCTCAAAAGTTGAAGCATCTACTGTGGAATTGAATCATGATGTACTCCTGATGCACCTACTTTAAGATCCAAGCATTTAGACCTAAAAGCATGTGACAAGATCCTACTCACACAAACTGTCTTAAGATTGGTTTCCAAATCCTCCTAAAATTTAACATTATACTTTCTTCGAAGCTCCGCTAACTCCTTTTCAAATTCAGATTTCAGCCGCAATTTCTGTCCCAACAAAAATGCACGAATCTTAATGATTTTTCGAAGACTGTTCTATTAATTTCTGTATTCTTTCAACATCTACTTTTAGTGGATCATAAGACAAACGAGGAGGAATTATGGAAGGTGAAGAGGCTGTAGTTTGGATAGGATTGTTATTCATTTTCAATGGAGTTTACAAATTTCTTGGGTTGGCAGATTATGCTCTTACTCCACTGGCTGTAAGTGAATCAAGATCTGAATTTCAGGCAGGGTGCACAATAACTTGGTTTTAATGCAATCCATATGCTGAATTTGGTTGTGGTTGTTGTCTGTGGTGAACGAAGGTCGTATCAACTCCTTCTTATGTTTCAATTTTATTATTGTTGTTGTATCACACTTTCATGGGATTTGTGTAGTGAATGTTGATAGTTAGGTATTGCGATATTAAAGAGCTTGAGTGAATTTTTTTGCAGGTGAAGTTTCAACATGTGAAGGATGATGATAGTGTAAGAGAATTGTGCTATGAAGTTATTGATTTTATTTGGACAGATTTAGATCATGGTTATCAAAGGATGGTGGGGCTTGGGTTGTCTAAATGTTTTTTTAACTCTATTTTTTTAAAACATTTTTTACTTTTTATATGACCACATATTTGAGTTCACAGGGTCATGGAATCAGAGAGAAGTCACAAGATTAGAGAGGAATAACAACAACATCAAATCACATAATCAAATTAGAAGGTGAACAAATATGGCTATGCAAAGATGATAGAAGAAACGGTACCTATCGAAGCCTCTCCAATGGAATTGCAAAGAAAACAATGAGTTTAAATTCGCGTTTAGATTTCTGTATCCTACTATTTTGAACTATTTCTTCTCTGACTTCTTTGTGCACGTGAGTTGTAGTTGCTGTCACGTTGATAGGCGTCGAATCGTTGTTGAGAAGTTAAAGACGTGTGATCTATGTGTTGTACCCTAAAATTTTCTCTCTCATTTATCAAGTATTTTCTCACAAGATCTCCTTTGGTTCAAGACTGCACAATGGTTGATTAGCTAAAGACATCTCCTTAAGCATTGATGACTGAAATTAGGGTTTGAAATTTCACAATGATAATTGAAATTTTAGTACCTCATATTACTTTCATGGATCATTATGGACCCTCAAGATTGCTCATGTCAAGTTTTAAGTCTTGGATCACATTTTTGTTCAGTCAATTAATCAGTTGACCTAAAAATCAACTATATTAGCGAAAAAGTCAATTATGACCAATTTACAGTCAAACTTCATAATTTTTTATCCATATCAACATTATGAACTCATATGTATCATTTTATCAAGTTTGGACACCAATTTCTTAAGAAATTTGATCAGATCATCAAAAGGGAAAAATGATGAAAATTAGGGTTTTGATTGAGAAAGGGCAATTTCTGATTTTTGACCTAGCAAATGGTTGATTGGTTTGAGACATGATCTCAAGGTTTCAAATACATCATTTTGACCAAATGGTATGACCCAAAACTTCCCTCAATATCAATTGATTGATAGTTGATTTTCAGTCAACTGATACAGTGAAAAGTCAAACTTTAACTTTTTGGTCAAAATCAAGTGTCAAAGATCACAATTCATAAAAACATTTCAAAATATGAAACTTGTTCATCAATAAATCAAAAATTCAAGATTTCATCTTGAAAAGTCAAAGTTTCCAAACTTAGAAATTTTTCTAAGTGTTGAAAACTTCATATTTTTTCAGAAATTTGAGCCATTTTTTCATCATGATGCAAGATGATTCAAAAGAAACTTTAAACATGAAAGTTGTAGATCTCAATGAGATCTAAAACTTTTCTTTACAAAAATACTCCTAGAAATTCTTGGATTTCAAGTTATTAATCCATGAAACCATGGTCTTGAAACTAAAACACTTAGTGAAATTTTGAGCATTTTGGTCAGGATTTTGACCTAACTTCTGGACAAAGTTTCACATAGTTCCATTTGGATTTTGCAAAAGTGATTCAAAGAGGGGTTGTAGAGCACACTACAAGCTTCATAAAATGTCTAATAACTCCTTGAGATCATTTGTGAGCAAGGATAATCGAAGGTCAGAAGTTATGGTTTCAAGTTATTTTACAAGGCAGAATTTTGTGATGAACAGAAATTCAAATCCATGCTAGTCTGCATAATCATTGCTTTGCAAGCCTCAAACTTGCTTGGCACTCAATAATTAATGTTTTTCATAACTGTTAGAGGCTTTAACTCATGCATTCAATGCATTTCCCATGCTTAATACCATTTTAGGAAGAAAGTGCACATTGCAATTTAGGAAAAGTAGCTTTTGTGCATAAAATCAGTTCTTGAGCTTTACACTTGTTTTCTTCTGATCATACACAATCTATAACCCAAAACAAACTTGTTTAAAGCCTCAAAACGACTCAGCCCATGCTTGTACTTTTCCTTAAAACCATGTTTTCACTTTTCTTAAAAATCACGTAACATAGCCATAACTTGTACTTGTGTGATTCTGACCGTCTCAAGTGATAGAACATTTTCCTTACTTATGCACAAGTTGTTTTCATCAAAACACACGAGTTGAAGCACCCTCAAAACCTCCCAAGCACCTTGCTACATAGAATTTCCCAAACTTGACAGTTTCGAGCAAAAACTCACCATCTTCATTTCCACTCGTGCATTTTAAAAACTAATCATCCAAACACCTTCCATACATCATATCAAAATAATTCAGGCCCTTATTTCATAACTATAACTCCTCCATCACCATCCACCATTTTCAAAACTGAAGCTTGCAACTTGACTTGAGTTGGGAGTTTCAGCCATCCTCAAAGCAAAGTAGGAGTTGGAATACACTCGAGGAGGTCCAGGCCAGCTAAACAGATCATTGGAAAACCTTAAAGCTTGCTCAAACTCCATACACGAACCCAGCTGCAAGAGGTAAGTTTTCAAACTTCTATCTCTTCATACAAACATCATTTGATTCTGATTTGTGAAGATAAAATGTATATACCATTGCCATGAAGATGTACATATCCATAGTTTGCATTTATATGGCATGAGCTTAGAGAATTTTAGAGTTGAAGTTTCTGAAATTTTTAGGTTTTAATTTAGGGCCAGAAAAATTCTCACTCATCTTTGACTTTTAGCTTTAGTTATTTATATGGTTGGATTCGTGGGAATAAATACCATAACTTTCATGTTTGTACTTTCCATTTTTGTTGAGAGATGAAGAAGTTATAGGTACTCTGGTTGGGCGTGAGGTTGAAGATGAAGTTCAGGCCATGGGCTTGATTTGTAATATATATTTATGGTTTGATATAAATGAACGGATGTATAGCCACTCTAGTGGTAAAGCAGCGCGCTAGTGACCAAGAAGGTGTGGATTCAACACCCAGCGCGTTGTCTTTTGCTTTTTTTGTCACATTTTTCTTTTCCTTCTGTTTGCAGCGCCTGGGCCCTATAGCATTGGGCCTTCATTTTTTGCTTACTAACCCCGACTTACTTCAGCACCCCCTGGCCCAACTTCATTATTATTTTCTTTTTTTATTTTACTTTTTTTTTCTTTATTATTATTATTATTATTATTATTATTATTATTATTATTATTATTATTATTATTATTATTATTATTATTATTATTATTATTATTATTGTTATTAATTTAAAAAAATCCAAAAATATTTATTTTATTATTTTACACTCATTTATATTTTATTTTTCATTATAAAAAACTAAAAAAGAACAAAAACAATTTTCTTAATAAATTAATTTCTCTTTCTTTATTAATATTTAGATAATTAGGTTTAATTATTATATTATATTATTTTATTATAAATTAAAATTAATTTAGAATTTAGGTTTATTTTTATTAAATCTCTTATTATTTCTATTATTTAAAACATTTTCATAAAAAAACCCTAGAAAACCATTTTTAACTTATTTTTCTTTGTTAATCAATTTAGGTTTTAATTTTAGTTAATTTCCATTAATTATTTTCTTAATTAGGTTAAGATCAAAACCTTCCATAAAACCAAATAAAAATCATTTATTTTTTTCCATTTTGCATTCTTGCATTTTTATCTTCATTTTTGTATAATATTCAATATGGTTGTAATAATTATTTAGATTTAATTTTCTTGCAATTTCCCCATTTGTAAATTTGTACACCCCCTCCCCTATTGATGTAATAGTTTAGTATTTTTATTTTCCGCAATTTAATGCTTTATATATAAATGCTAGTAATTAGGGTTTGTATGGAAAGATTAAAATCAATAAGTTAGCAAACCTTAATTCAAGACAAAACAATGCATGTAAATCAACACACTTGCACACTTACACCCTTAGGGTAAATCCAATTTTTTGCCTTATGAAAATGGCCATATTATGCATGTGAGGTATCTTAGCAAAAGCAATAAAAAAATACAAGATCATAGTCCCTCGATGACGCTATCAAAGTTGCCTTTCAAAAATGATCTTAGTCCCTAAAGAAAATGCTAAGATATCTTACAACATTACTAATCATGGCTATACGATGACCCACGCCCATCCCTTTTACATCCAAAGATAGGGTTTCTTGCCAAATCAATGGTAAGATAACTGTGATCGGTGGATCTGGAACTGACTGTTTTAAAGCTGGTTTCGCGAAATGTCGCGGTAAGCAAGAGTCGCCACCGTCTTTTATTTTCTCCAATTGGAAAGGACAAAAGCACAGAAAAATTCCTTATAGAGATTGCTCTCGGTTCGGGAGGTAGATTATAGAAAGGGAAGGTGTTAGCACCCTTTCTATCCATGGTTATCCATGGGCTCTTAGATACTTGCTCACTTGTGTTTTCAAAAATGTTTGTTTGCTTTTCAATGTGGGTTTAAAAAAATTTCTTTGAAAAATTTCAGTTCGACTCGTACGTCAGAGTGTTTGAAAAATTTGCTTTGAAAGCTTTTGAAAAGTGTTGGTGTGAAAAGATTTCAGTTTGTTTTGAAGAGAGCAAGTATCCATGAGTCGTCTACCTACCCTAAGGAATTCGTCTGTGTAAATGTCCTTTAAAGTAGTGCCATCCCACCATTGAGAGGTAGGTAGCACCACCGTTGGAGGTGTTCGGGTCAATTCGAGTTTGTAGGGACATGGTGATCACCAGAGCAATGGGAAGACACCTTAGAAGCTACCCTCATGCCAGGTTCCCGGATCATGAGGACTTACTAAGACGTCTTCTACTCGACGACCACCTTTCGAGGGGCAATGCAACAGTGAAGCGTACCCTAGGGGTGGTGTGTGCGAATTGTGTGTCGTTTTCAGTTTATTGTTTGTCTTGTCATGCATTGGTGATCTACGTTTGTTTTTATTTTTGGGCATTCATTCTTTCATGTTATTGTTTAGCAGTAAAAAATGCAGGAATTTGAAGTGCGGAAAAGATAAAGGGTCCTACGCTATTACAAAGGCGCGGGTCTACAACGCCAAATTAATCCAGACCCGATTTAAAATAAAGTGCAGAAAATAAATATCTAATAGCTATTACATGGCTTTGGAGCAATTACATTATATTTACAACAGAAATAAATAAAACGCGCGAAAAAAGGAAAATATGATCGAATGCGAGGGTGTTGGACCCTTTAAGGAATTAAAATAATTAAGTTAAAATAATTAAGTTAAATAAAAAGAAATGACTTATTTTTATGTTTTTTTGATTTATGACAATTAAAGAAAATTTAAACTAATTAAAAGTCAAGTAATTAATTCTAATTTTAATGGTTTTTAATTTATTAAAGAAAATGCCTTAAAGTGAAAACCTAGACTTTAAACTAAATTAATTATGAAATTTATTTACAAAATTAATGGTTGATGACAAAATATTTAATTAATTAAAAAAAAAGGAAAAAAGTATTAAAGACCTATTTTTGTTATTTTTTGGTTTATTATGAAAAAAGAATTAAATTACCTAAAATTAAATCTAAATTAATTACATGCGAATTTATTTATGAAAATACTTAAAATAAAATATTTTATTATTTTTTACTTTTCTGATTTTTTTTGTGATGTTTTTGTATTTTATAGAAATAATTAATTAAAGTAAACAATCAAGAAAATAGAATAATAACTAAAAATAAAATATAAGAAAAATAAAAAGATTTGCAAACCAGGGGGGTTCAGTCCCAATTGTGAGGTATGGATCCAGTAAATTAAGCCCAATAACATTCAGATCCATTGACTTTCGCCACTAGCGTGTTGGATGGTTGACCAGGCTTAGGGTGTTCATCCATCTGGGGCCTTTGATCTGCAGCAGTTAGACGCGTGGCTGGCTTGATGATGATGGAGCATGGTGTGCATCAATGTTGTGCCTGCATATGATTACTAATGGAAAAATAATATGAACATGTGAAAGACCTGGGGCTCGAACCCAGGTCATGTGCCTTGCCAAGAGACTTGCTTGCCATCTGTGCCAGCTTACGTTTTTGATTAATAAACAAACAAGAAATATTATAAAAAGAAGTAAAAGATTAATGAGTCTCCGCGCGCGAAGTTTCAAACTGGCCAATCTGTGGACGCCACGCCTTCGTCTTCTTTATGTCCCTGAAAACACAAACATTGGGCAACGGTTTTACGTATGTTCTTTTAGGCTAGCTACGAGAAAATAGCGATTAGCCCCTCGACGCTCATAAATTGAGCGCGAGGGTTCCATTCTCTTCGTCTTCAAGCACTGAGTCTAATGGTCATGGTTTTGAGGCTTAATTTTTCCTCTTTGCAAAAGCCCCAAAATTACAAACCTGTAAACCCTAGAAATCGCGCATGGTAAAATCATATATGATGCATAATAATCCAATTAAATACAATGGTTAGCTTTAAAACTTTGTCATGAATATGAATCAAGTAATATATTTCACAAATAACGCATAGAATGGAATGTATGATTATGCAATTTGTTTGATACAGTTCCGGTTCCAGGTACCAATTCTTGGAGTTTTGATGGTGGTTTCTGATTGGAATGCGTTCAGGGGACCACAAGGAAGCTTTTGGAATGAGAATGGAGGCTTGAAATGACCTGCAACCACGATTTCAGAATTTGACTTTTTTTGTAAAAGTGTCAATTTGTTGTGTGCAATAGGACGCAGCTTAGTGTGTAAAATCTTGTTCTGATCATTTGTATATACCCTAGCAATATGTTTGGATGGGAGTTATGGTCCATAACACCTTGCTTTGATGGTTTGGATTTTCTCATAAACTACCATTATCAACTTTCCAATTTTGCTTCATTTTTGAATTTTTGCCTTGATTAAGCCTTAGCACGAAAAATGGTAGGCACATAAAGGTGTTTCAAGGCTAGTCAAAGCCAAAATATCCCTCTTAAATCAATTTTTGAATTTCTTTTGATTTTAAAAAGATTTAAAAATAATTAAATCCAATAAAAATCAATAAAAATGAAAAAAATAATAAAAAAATCTGAAATAAAAGATGGGACACGTGGGAAGCATGACCAAGTCAATTCAAGTGGAAAAAGTGGGCCCCTTTTGTCAAAAATGAGATTTCAAGGATAAATGATTTTGGCCATTTCACAAAAATTTCCCAACTTCTCCAATGCATAACTTGCTCAATTTTTAAGCTTTGCTCATGTTCTTGGACATTTTAGAAAGGTCTTGAAGTCCTCTAAACAATTCCTTTGGTCCCATGTCATTTTGATTTACCAATCTCAAGTTATGGCCTTTGACTTAAAGTCCCTTTTTGTTGACTTTTGAAAATGACCTATAATGTTGAAATTGATAACTTTTTGTGAGAGCATTTCTTGGACTTGAAGTATGAAGATGAGTTGTAGGAAATGTCTTTATCTTCAAAATGAGCTTTGGATGGAATTTTTCTGATAATCCATGTGAAAGTTATGCCCTGGTCAATTTCAGTTGACTTTTTCAACTGTCCAAATATAGTAACTTTTGCATCTTGATGATTTTCTGAGCCAAGTTTTGAGAATCATGATCAAGCATTGATCAAATGATGTTTGTGGCTTCAAAATGAGATGTTGACCAAAAATTTGAACTTTTGACTGCCAAATGACCATTTTGCCCCTACAGTTGACTGTAGTGCAATTTAGGGTTTTGACTGTGCAATTTTGAGCTGAATGTCTTGAAACTTGATGTGGGGATACTTGACCATATTTGTAGGCATGTGAGGCTTGATTGGGCCCTTGAAAACTTCAGTTTCCTTGTGAGAACCAAAACCGTAGTTTGACTGGCTTCAGGAGGGTGGTTGACAGTGTAGCCTTTGAGTAGACTTGAACCAATTGTGGATGATTCTTGTCAAAACTTTGAAGGTTATGGGAGGGCAAATTTTGGGGTGCAACAGTTGCCCCTGTTCAATCTTCTTAGACCTGAGGATGCAGATTGGCTGACGTGCCTTTCGTAATCCGAGGGTAGAAGATGATTGGACACTAGAGTGCCCAGAAATTTGCGCTCACATAATAGCAGTGTGATGGAAATGGGCTTATAGATGCCATTTAGAGGTTGATGAATAGGATGATGGGCTTATAGATGCCATCTGGATGTTGATCGCGTAGGAGATTCCTTAGCGAGAACCTGCATACCTGCAAAAGAAACATGAGTACCTGACAAGTTGCAGGAGTTGATTTCAGATGCTTGGTATAGATGTGTCCTGACTGGTTACAGGAGCTGAGTCTGGAGCTTCAAACGACGATGAATGAACCAGGGATGGTTACTGCCTTAGCATGAATGATAAGAGAATCTTGGGCGACTTTAACTTCAACAACGCTCGTTGAGAAAAATCTTGGGTGTCTTCTACTGGGATAAGAATCAGGGAGATCTTAGGGTCGATCTGACTGAACCAGAGAAGGCCTTTGACTGGGTAAGCATCAGGAAAATCTTAGGGTCGATTTAACTGAACCGGTCTAGGTCTTGAAATATCTTCAACTGGATAAGCATCAGGGAGATCTTAGGGTCGATCTGACTGAACTAGAGAAGGCCTTTGACTGGATAAGCATCAGGAAAATCTTAGGGTCGATCTAACTGAACCGGTCTAGGTCTTGAAATATCTTCAACTGGATAAGCATCAGGGAGATCTTAGGGTCGATCTGACTGAACCAAAGAAGGCCTTTGACTGGATAAGCATCAGGAAAATCTTAGGGTCGATTTAACTGAATCGGTCTTTGTCTTGAAATATCTTCAACTGGATAAGCATCAGGGAGATCTTAGGGTCGATCTGACTGAACCAGAGAAGGCCTTTGACTGGATAAGCATCAGGAAAATCTTAGGGTCGATTTAACTGAACCGGTCTAGGTCTTGAAACATCTTCAACTGGATAAGCATCAGGGAGATCTTAGGGTCGATCTGACTGAACCAGAGAAGCCCTTTGACTGGATAAGCATCAGGAAAATATTAGGGTCGATTTAACTGAACCGGTCTAGGTCTTGAAACATCTTCAACTGGATAAGCATCAGGGAGATCTTAGGGTCGATCTGACTGAACCAGAGAAGGCCTTTGACTGGATAAGCATCAGGAAAATCTTAGGGTCGACTTAACTGAACCGGTCTAGGTCTTGAAATATGATTGAGAATCTCAACTGCATCTTTCCTGAAAGGTAAGGGTCAGTCATATGCAATGCATGATATGGATCAAGCAAAGATGTTCTCAACATAAATGAGATTTGTATGATATAATGTGTCTATGCATGCTATAATGATGTATGTGATGTTTAGGAATGTATGCTTTCGTCTAGGAAAGTAAATCCTTGACGGGTGCCGGGAAGTCATATCCTGGGCTGATGTTGAAGAATAGATTTCGCTTCCGCTGGGGATGATAATTGCAAGAATACCGGTAGGAGAAGATGACTCCGTTGCGGAATAAACTTGACAAATGGAAGATTCTGCGGGGAGAAGAGATACTCTAGCGACCATGCTGGGAAGCAATACTCTGTGGGGAGAGGGGTGCCTTGCTGAATGTTGATAGTAATTTGCTGGGGATAAGAAGACTTTGTCGACGACGCTCTTTTCGTGGCTTTTGGCTGAGGATAACCCAGTTATATCCTGTTAAGGAAATAACTCTTTAAATAAAGCCGGACGACGCGTTCGTGCTTTGCGGGGGACATGCTTCCAGAATCTACTGGGGATAAGCTTGCTGCTTGGGGAGATGAGTTCCAACTTTCCTGGGGAACTGGATTGGACTCTCCTGGGGAAGTATTGAACTGCGGGGGAAGTGATCCCTTTGAATGCTTGTATGCCGCCGGGGAACAATCTTTAGACCAAGACTGCCGGGGATGCTTGTTAAGAATATATGCTGCTGGGGAATGTTGAGATCTGCGGGAGGATACCCAACTTCCTTAAGGTTGATAACTGCTTTGTTTGAGGAGAGTATACTGCTTGCTGGCTCACTCTCTGGGGAATTTAAGATGCCTGGTTATGTTCTTTAGCTGAACCTACCTTGGTACTTTGGAGGATAAAACAATTAGATTGCTTAGACAACTCCTTATTGCCCCTGTTTCTAATGTCACCTGTAATTAATCCTTTGTTTTGTATGCAAAGACTCATGAGTTAGCAAGCTATTGTCAATGCATATATCACAAATTGAAACTTGGACGTTCTTCGCAAAACAAAACAGAAAAAGAAAAACAATTGGCACATTTTAACTGAAAAGTATATTTGTATTGATTTTTGAGTGGCCTGTAAATAGGCGTTTTGTATACAAGAGGCTGACGTCCTAGTAAGAGAACGCCGCCGAGCAAAAGAGTTTATACAAATTTTGTACAAAAGAAAATAAAACAGCTGTGTGAAATGAATGATCCCGCTGGGTTTCAACTCTGCTATTGCCGTTATATCTCCGAGCGTCTCATCTCTTGATGACCTTGGTTGAAGGTGAAGCTGACTGATCGATGCCGTCTGAACTTGGTGTAGATACCGGATTCTGGATGCAAGGTGATCAATGAGACATAGTATTACGCTTTATCCCTAATTTTTGCCTGGACCGCCCTTTCGGGTTTTCAGTCCATCGGGATACCCATTTTTGCCCAAGCCGCCTTTTCAGGTTTTCGACTTGCCGGGTGTACAGATTTTTTTTATTTCATCCCTTCATTTTGCTCGAACCCTTTTGGTTCGCCGGGAAGCCCTAATTTTTGCCTAGGCATGTCAGCCTAGCGGGTCTTTTTATGCGTAGTATCTTTTTACTATGTCTGCATTGGCGGGGTGAGGAAGGTCGTCACCATCCATGTTGGTTAGAATCATGGCTCCTCCTGAGAACACATGTTTGACCACAAACGGCCCTTCGTACGTAGGAGTCCATTTTCCCCTTGGATCACTCTGAGGAAGGATGATTCGCTTGATTACCAGATCCCCAACTCGATATTCCTGTGGTCTGACCTTTTTGTTAAATGCCCTGATCATTCGTTTCTGATACGTCTGACCATGACAGATAGCAGCAAGTCTTTTTTCGTCAATGAGGTTGAGTTGATCAAGTCGTGTCTGGATCCAATCATCTTCGTTCAGATTTGCATCTTTCATTATCCGGAGAGAGGGTATCTGCACTTCGATTGGTAAGACTGCCTCCATGCCGTAGACCAAGGAGAAAGGAGTTGCCCCGGTTGACGTCCTAGCTGAGGTACGGTACCCATGTAGAGCGAACGGTAACATCTCGTGCCAATCTTTATAGGTCACTGTCATCTTCTGCACGATTTTCTTGATATTTTTATTTGCTGCTTCTACAGCCCCATTCATCTTCGGTCTGTAAGGAGAAGAATTGTGGTGCTGTATTTTGAACTGTTCGCAGAGCTCAGCGATCATCTTGTTGTTCAGATTGGTACCGTTGTCTGTAATGATTCTCTCAGGGACGCCGTATCGGCAGATCAGGTTATGCCGAATGAACCGTGCCACGACATTCTTGGTTACTGTAGCGTAGGAAGCTGCTTCAACCCACTTTGTAAAGTAATCAATCGCTACAAGGATGAAGCGATGCCCATTAGATGCCGTAGGTCTGATCTCACCAATCATGTCAATGCCCCACATTGCAAAAGGCCAAGGTGCGGTCAGAACATTCAGGGGAACTGGAGGAACATGCACCTTGTCTGCGTAAATCTGGCACTTGTGGCATGTTCTGGAATGTTGGTAGCAGTCAGCTTCCAATGTGGACCAGTAATACCCTGCCCGAAGGATCTTTTTAGCCATAGTGTGCCCACTGGAATGTGTACCAAAGGTCCCTTCATGTAGCTCTTCCATGATCTTTTCTGCTTCCGTCTTATCCACACAACGCAGTAAGGTTGAATCATGGTTTCGCTTGTACAAGATGCCGTTACTAAGGAAGAACTTTGCCGCGAACCTCCTCAGGAACTTCTTATCGTTGACAGATGCACCTTCAGGATACTTCTGAGCTTCCAGATATCTCTTTACTTCATGGTACCAAGGCTTCTCAGTCACCAATTCGGTCTCGAGGTCGCAACAGTATGCCGGTTCGTCCAGTTTCCAGATGATAATCCGGGGAGCCTCATTATCCCATTTAACCTTGAACATAGAAGCCATTGTAGCTAACGCGTCCGCCAACTGATTCTCTTCTCGTGGGAAGTGTTCAAAAGTTATTTCTGTGAAGTGGGGGATCATTGTCAACACACATTCTTTGTAAGGGATAAGATTCGGATGCTTCGTATCCCACTCTCCTTTGATCTGGTTGATCACGAGGGCGGAATCTCCGAAGACACTCAGAAACTTAATCCTTAAGTCAATCGCAACTTTGAGTCCCATGATGCACGCCTCATACTCCGCCATGTTGTTGGTGCAGTTGAAACATAGCCGGGCAGTGAGTGGAGTATGAGTGCCTTGAGGGGATATGATTATAGCGCCAATACCGTTACCCAAAGCATTGGAGGCTCCGTCAAAGTGCATAGACCATCGGGATCCTGGTTCAGGTCCTTCATCCGGTCCAGGTACTTCACAATCAGTCACAATCATGATACTTTCATCCGGAAACTCGAAGTTCATTGACTGATAGTCATCTACGGCCTGATGTGCCAAGTGGTCTGCCAATACACTTCCCTTGATGGCTTTCTGGGTCGTATACTGAATGTCATATTCTGTCAAGATCATTTGCCATCTTGCAATCCTCCCAGACAGAGCAGGCTTTTCGAATATGTACTTTATAGGATCCATCTTTGAGATCAATAAGGTAGTGTGAGTCAACATATACTGTCTCAGCCGGCGAGCAGCCCATACCAAAGCGCAGCAAGTTTTCTCAAGCAGTGAGTATCGGGTCTCACAGTCGGTAAACTTTTTACTAAGGTAATAAATGGCATGCTCTTTTCGGCCAGACTCGTCATGTTGCCCCAGCACACACCCCATTGAGTTATCAAGTACTGTCAGGTAAAGTATCAGAGGTCTCCCTTCAACCGATGTCATAAGGATGGGTGGTTCTTGGAGATACTCTTTGATTCTGTCGAAAGCAGCCTGACATTCATCGTTCCAACGTACTACCTGATCTTTCTTCAGCAGCTTGAAGATTGGTTCACAGGTAGCAGTCAGATGTGAGATGAATCGAGCAATGTAATTCAGGCGTCCTAAAAAGCCTCTGACTTCCTTCTCTGTCTTGGGAACTGGCATCTCTTGAATAGCTTTAACCTTGGCAGGGTCCACTTGAATACCCTTGTCGCTCACAACGAAGCCTAGCAACTTCCCAGATCTTACCCCGAAGGTGCACTTGTTCCGGTTCAACCTCAGCTTGTACAACTTTAGACGGTCAAACAGTTTCTGCAGATGATCCAGGTGTTCTTCCTCAGTCTGGGACCTTGCGATCATGTCATCAACATACACTTCTATCTCATGATGGATCATGTCATGAAATAAAGCAACCATGGCCCGTTGGTAGGTTGCCCCAGCGTTCTTTAGTCCAAAAGGCATGACCTTGTAGCAGAAGGTGCCCCACTGAGTAACAAATGTAGTCTTTTCCATGTCTTCAGGTGCCATCTTGATCTGATTGTAACCTGAGAAACCATCCATGAAAGAGAACACCTTATGCTGAGCTGTATTATCAACAAGGACATCAATGTGAGGTAAAGGGAAGTCATCCTTGGGGCTGGCCCTGTTCAGATCCCTGTAATCGACACACATTCTGACCTTACCGTCCTTCTTAGGTACCGGCACCACATTAGCAACCCACTGAGGGTAAGAAGTCACTGCAAGAAATCCGGCATCAAACTGCTTCATAACCTCGGCTTTAATCTTCTCAGACATCTTTGGACGCATACGGCGGACCTTTTGCTTAACCGGAGGACAATCTTCCTTAGTCGGCAAATGATGGACCACAATATCGGTATCTAATCCGGGCATATCTTCGTAGGACCAGGCAAAGATCTCCATATAATCATGCAGCATTTTAGTCAACCGTTGCTTCACGCTGAGCTCTAGGTTGGCACCAATCTTTACCTCTTTCTTGTCTTCTTCAGTACCCAAGTTTATTATTTCCACTGGCTCTTCATGGGGTTGAATTGCCCTCTCTTCCTGTTGTAACAGTCTTGCAAGTTCGCCAGGCACTTCGCAATCATCTTCACCTTCGTCTTCGGCTAAGTTGATCGGATTTTCGAAGTCATAACTGGCAGTAGCAGAGTCGTTACCAGTGAGATCCAGAGTGGATTAAAACCTGTATGAGTGAGTGTGTGTGTAAATACAGCTGTTTTGCAATATATAAAGAAAGGAAAGAAAAGGAGCGCAAAATTTGAAATGTGAAAAACGTCCAATGCTTTTATTTATGATATATGACAGTGACAAACAAAAGCCCTCATAAACAAAACCACGGTGCCCCGGGTAAGACACCGGGCCATACAGTTTCAAATTATTGTTTATTACAAATCCAAAACAAAGAAGTTCATTACTGGGGAACAAAAGAAACAGATAAGTTGCCCTTTGCGCTCCAATTGTTGAGTCCACTGTCGGTTGCCGGGTAGATCCAGCTATCAAACTCAGCCTCATCAACTTCATCCTCGTCTCCGATAGCATTAACTCCATGAGCAGGTAGGGGAGCTGTCACCACATTAGGCTTGTCAGATGCCTCAAACTGTACCTCCTTGGCGTCAATAAGGTCCTGCAGCTTGTTCTTTAACGCCCAACAATCATCAGTAGAGTGCCCCGGGCTATCTGAATGGTAAGCACAACGAGCATTCGGGTTGTACTTGGGGGATGCAGTATTTGGGAACTTCGGCGCCTCCCTGACAGTCACCAAATTGGTGGATAGCAACTGTGGCAGGATCTGCGACAAAGTCATGCTTAAGCGGGTGAATTCTCTTCGGGGTCTTTCAACCTTCTGAGGATTATTTGGCCGGGGAGCGGCAGCAGGCTTAGCAATCATCACCGCGCTGACAGATTGGCGGTGCTCAGGTCGCTCTGGTCTCCGGGAGCTATATACAACACTAGCCTCCTTTTTGAAGGGTTTCTTTTCAGCACTGGAGGAGGCAACCTTCTGTATCTTCCCCGATTTTATACCGGCCTCGATCCTTTCACCAGTCAGGATCAGATCAGTAAACCCAGCAGAGGAATTACCGATGAGATGATTGAAAAATGGACCAGAAAGGGTCCCCAAGAACATATCTACCAGCTCCCGGTCTGTCAATGGTGGCTGCACCCTGCCAGCCAGATCTCTCCATTTCTGGGCGTACTCCTTAAAACCTTCACCCGACCCTAGCGACATACCCTGGAGTTGGGTACGCGTAGGAGCAAGGTCGGAATTATATTGATACTGCTTGTAAAAAGCAGTGGCCAGATCCTCCCAGTTACGAATGTTGATTCCATCCAGCTGATAGAACCATTCGAGGTGAGTCCCTGAAAGACTCTCCTGGAAGAAGTGGATCCAAAGGTTCTTGTCTGCTGTGTAAGGCTGGATCTTCCTTACATAAGAACGGAGGTGCATCTTGGGACAGGAAGCCCCGTCATACTTCACAAAGGTCGGCGCTTTGAACTTATGTGGAATCACCACCCCAGTAGATAACCCCAAGTCTCCGAAATCCAGTCCAGGCACACGCTGAACTTCCATAGCTTTTAATCTGTCCTCCAGCTGCTTGTACCGGTCTTCAGCAGGAGGGTACTGCTCGTCGTTGAAGTCTGTTTCAGTATCAGAGCCCACAGGAGTAGAGACCTCCCTTTCTTGGTGACTACCTTCCCCCACAGATGGAGTAGTCCTCTCAGCCTCATTTCGCAAGGTGTTCCCGAGTCTGCGCCCAGTGTTAAATAGCACAGTCCTCCTCTTCTTCTTAGTCTTCTTCAGAAGCATGGTCTTCAACTCTTGTTGACCCTGAGCCAAGCCCTTGATCAGCTCCTGAAATTGGGCGTTCTGCGCCTGAAGAGCCTTGATAGATGCCTCGGTTGATGATTCAGGGTTCATGATGCTGAAATAAACAGCGAAGAACGGTAAGCAACCTGAAAAGAAGAGTACCTGTGATGCATATGATGAATGAGATGCGTATGAATTATGTTTTCAAAGACAATCGGGAATCAACTTTGTAAACAAAAAGGAACACACTTCATTAGATTCAATTTTGCAGCTTAAATTGTTCAACAGGTTGCCCTTAGGCGTTACATGAAAGGAAATACTGAAAAGGGAAATAAAACTGTAAAAAGAACATCCAGAGCTCCTTATTGATCCCATGGTCTCCTCTTCTCAGTACGGATGTAGGCATTCAGGGCTCGCTCATTCTCCAATTGCTTTGTCAGCTTCTGGATCTTTAATTCCTGCTCGTTGAACTTTTCCCGGTAAGAATCCCGTTCTTCTCGCAGTTGCGACCAAGACCTCTTCAACGTCTCATAATCAGTGGGTACCTGAGGAGGGAGGACAGTTGGAGGAACACCATCTTTGTCAGAAGACTCAAGAACGACAGGTCTGACAGCATCATACGGCATACCTAACTTCTGAGCACGGATGCGAACCCATTTGTAGTAGGCTTCCATAGGTAAAGAAGTCTTTGGCCCTAACTCTTGTGGGTCAGCTTTATGAACTTTGTCCCAAGCCTTGATGAACTTACGACGCAGCTCGTCACTATCCACCTGAAACTCAAAACTGATGTGAGGCACCAACATCTCATGGGGCCCTGCTCTTCTTGCTCTTCCAAACTGACGGAGTGCTAGGCACGGATTGTAAGAGATCCCTCCTTGAGTACCAATAAGAGGAACATTAGGGTATTCTCCGCATCGATCAATAACAGCTATCTCATCCAAACCTCTGCAAGTCCAAATGACGTCTTTTTCGGTGAGAGACATTAACCTGTGAGCCCATCCTTTTCCTCCCTGGTTCTTCAGTACGAACTTAGGGAGGTGCGAAATAAACCACCTCACCAACAAAGGGATACAACACCATAGGGTTCCTCGTCTTCGGGTAGTACGAGCATGAAGTTGTTGCAAGATGTCACCCAAGAGAGTGGGTACAGGATTCTGAGAGATAAAGATCCTTATAGCAGTGACGTTGACGAAGTTGTCAGGATTGGGAAACAAGACCAACCCATAGATTAAGAGAGTCAAGATGTCTTCATATGCCCTAAAGTCCAGGTCATTCCAGAAACTGTTAGCTTTACCCACCAGAAATTTGGCCAAGAAACCCTTAACCCCGCTTCTAGTTACCCAATTGTCTGTTACTTCCTGATGTGTCAAGGGAAGAGCTGCAGCAACATCCTCAAGCCTGAGGGTCTTTTCCCAGCCAGTGAAAGGAGTCTGATCCAAGATAGGGATACCAAGTAAATCAGAGAACTCTTCCAGGGTAGGGACCAGCTGGAAGTCTTGGAAGGTGAAGCACTGGTACAGAGGGTCATAGAACTGGGTCAGAACACTCATCAACTGTTGATCCTGCTTTGCAGTGACTAAACTGAGAAGAGAACCATGCCTCTGGATGAAGGAGGTGGTATTTGGAATTCTGCCAACCAACTCTTCAAGCAACTCAGGTGAGTGAACAAAGTTGAACCGGATAGTATTCCTTCGCACAGGCATCATGGTGTCCTACAAAATAGAGCAAAGATGAAACCCTCTTGTCTTTGAAATGGTCAGTCCTTATGCAGGATGTATGCAATGCTCATGATGTTATGATGCTATGATAAAGCACACCACAAATAGATACAAAGGCAAACATGGTAAGGCACACAAGTCACACAAAGCAAACCCTTAAAGTTTAGGCCAGCATGAGGTCTAAGTACTACCCTCTTTCAGTTTGTTGGTTCATACCTGTCCTAATCAAAAGTAACCGGGTTCTTAGAGGATCCCAATATCATTGACTACCCTCAATCGGTCATAACTCCAGCATCGCAATCTTTTCTTGCGGCCAGAACCATCACGAGAGTTTAGCCTCAATGGGCGTAGCATACTGCTACTGTTCTAAAGGCCAAGTTGTGTCAATTAAGGTTCTAAGGTCTGTTGGTGCTTAATGACTCCTTGGAAGACCCATATTCTCCTCGTTACGACACAAGGGATATCGGTACAGACCAAGGTGCCACACCAACGTAGCCACTGCTTCACCCATGTCGGTCTACGCCGGACAGGTCCCTCACAGCTTATGCTACCTAAACAGGGTATCCCCAGATCCGGGTTAGGATCTATGAAACTCCGATGCAACCCACAATTTTAAAGCAGACAAGGAAAACAATTGAAAACACAGTTATGAACTAGCCCTAAGGTACACCTCACTTTATAAAGTGTCCCCAGCAGAGTCGCCAGTTCTGTGATCGGTGGATCTGGAACTGACTGTTTTAAAGCTGGTTTCGCGAAATGTCGCGGTAAGCAAGAGTCGCCACCGTCTTTTATTTTCTCCAATTGGAAAGGACAAAAGCACAGAAAAATTCCTTATAGAGATTGCTCTCGGTTCGGGAGGTAGATTATAGAAAGGGAAGGTGTTAGCACCCTCTCTATCCATGGTTATCCATGGGCTCTTAGATACTTGCTCACTTGTGTTTTCAAAAATGTTTGTTTGCTTTTCAATGTGGGTTTAAAAAAATTTCTTTGAAAAATTTCAGTTCGACTCGTACGTCAGAGTGTTTGAAAAATTTGCTTTGAAAGCTTTTGAAAAGTGTTGGTGTGAAAAGATTTCAGTTTGTTTTGAAGAGAGCAAGTATCCATGAGTCGTCTACCTACCCTAAGGAATTCGTCTGTGTAAATGTCCTTTAAAGTAGTGCCATCCCACCATTGAGAGGTAGGTAGCACCACCGTTGGAGGTGTTCGGGTCAATTCGAGTTTGTAGGGACATGGTGATCACCAGAGCAATGGGAAGACACCTTAGAAGCTACCCTCATGCCAGGTTCCCGGATCATGAGGACTTACTAAGACGTCCTCTACTCGACGACCACCTTTCGAGGGGCAAGGCAACAGTGAAGCGTACCCTAGGGGTGGTGTGTGCGAATTGTGTGTCGTTTTCAGTTTATTGTTTGTCTTGTCATGCATTGGTGATCTACGTTTGTTTTTATTTTTGGGCATTCATTCTTTCATGTTATTGTTTAGCAGTAAAAAATGCAGGAATTTGAAGTGCGGAAAAGATAAAGGGTCCTACGCTATTACAAAGGCGCGGGTCTACAACGCCAAATTAATCCAGACCCGATTTAAAATAAAGTGCAGAAAATAAATATCTAATAGCTATTACATGGCTTTGGAGAAATTACATTATATTTACAACAGAAATAAATAAAACGCGTGAAAAAAGGAAAATATGATCGAATGCGAGGGTGTTGGACCCTTTAAGGAATTAAAATAATTAAGTTAAAATAATTAAGTTAAATAAAAAGAAATGACTTATTTTTATGTTTTTTTGATTTATGACAATTAAAGAAAATTTAAACTAATTAAAAGTCAAGTAATTAATTCTAATTTTAATGGTTTTTAATTTATTAAAGAAAATGCCTTAAGGTGAAAACCTAGACTTTAAACTAAATTAATTATGAAATTTATTTACAAAATTAATGGTTGATGACAAAATATTTAATTAATTAAAAAAAAAGGAAAAAAGTATTAAAGACCTATTTTTGTTATTTTTTGGTTTATTATGAAAAAAGAATTAAATTACCTAAAATTAAATCTAAATTAATTACATGCGAATTTATTTATGAAAATACTTAAAATAAAATATTTTATTATTTTTTACTTTTCTGATTTTTTTGTGATGTTTTTGTATTTTATAGAAATAATTAATTAAAGTAAACAATCAAGAAAATAGAATAATAACTAAAAATAAAATATAAGAAAAATAAAAAGATTTGCAAACCATGGGGGGTTCAGTCCCAATTGTGAGGTATGGATCCAGTAAATTAAGCCCAATAACATTCAGATCCATTGACTTTCGCCACTAGCGTGTTGGATGGTTGACCAGGCTTAGGGTGTTCATCCATCTGGGGCCTTTGATCTGCAGCAGTTAGACGCGTGGCTGGCTTGATGATGATGGAGCATGGTGTGCATCAATGTTGTGCCTGCATATGATTACTAATGGAAAAATAATATGAACATGTGAAAGACCTGGGGCTCGAACCCAGGTCATGTGCCTTGCCAAGAGACTTGCTTGCCATCTGTGCCAGCTTACGTTTTTGATTAATAAACAAACAAGAAATATTATAAAAAGAAGTAAAAGATTAATGAGTCTCCGCGCGCGAAGTTTCAAACTGGCCAATCTGTGGACGCCACGCCTTCGTCTTCTTCATGTCCCTGAAAACACAAACATTGGGCAACGGTTTTACGTATGTTCTTTTAGGCTAGCTACGAGAAAATAGCGATTAGCCCCTCGACGCTCATAAATTGAGCGCGAGGGTTCCATTCTCTTCGTCTTCAAGCACTGAGTCTAATGGTCATGGTTTTGAGGCTTAATTTTTCCTCTTTGCAAAAGCCCCAAAATTACAAACCTGTAAACCCTAGAAATCGCGCATGGTAAAATCATATATGATGCATAATAATCCAATTAAATACAATGGTTAGCTTTAAAACTTTGTCATGAATATGAATCAAGTAATATATTTCACAAATAACGCATAAAATGGAATGTATGATTATGCAATTTGTTTGATACAGTTCCGGTTCCAGGTACCGATTCTTGGAGTTTTGATGGTGGTTTCTGATTGGAACGCGTTCAGGGGACCACAAGGAAGCTTTTGGAATGAGAATGGAGGCTTGAAATGACCTGCAACCACGATTTCAGAATTTGACTTTTTTTGTAAAAGTGTCAATTTGTTGTGTGCAATAGGACGCAGCTTAGTGTGTAAAATCTTGTTCTGATCATTTGTATATACCCTAGTAATATGTTTGGATGGGAGTTATGGTCCATAACACCTTGCTTTGATGGTTTGGATTTTCTCATAAACTACCATTATCAACTTTCCAATTTTGCTTCATTTTTGAATTTTTGCCTTGATTAAGCCTTAGCACGAAAAATGGTAGGCACATAAAGGTGTTTCAAGGCTAGTCAAAGCCAAAATATCCCTCTTAAATCAATTTTTGAATTTCTTTTGATTTTAAAAAGATTTAAAACTAATTAAATCCAATAAAAATCAATAAAAATGAAAAAATTAATAAAAAAATCTGAAATAAAAGATGGGACACGTGGGAAGCATGACCAAGTCAATTCAAGTGGAAAAAGTGGGCCCCTTTTGTCAAAAATGAGATTTCAAGGATAAATGATTTTGGCCATTTCACAAAAATTTCCCAACTTCTCCAATGCATAACTTGCTCAATTTTTAAGATTTGCTCATGTTCTTGGACATTTTAGAAAGGTCTTGAAGTCCTCTAAACAATGCCTTTGGTCCCA
Organism: Vicia faba; assembly: GCA_948472305.1. Taxonomy (NCBI): domain Eukaryota; kingdom Viridiplantae; phylum Streptophyta; class Magnoliopsida; order Fabales; family Fabaceae; genus Vicia; species Vicia faba. Next base: position 76,074 of record CATIWC010000678.1, read on the forward strand.
TGTCATTTTGATTTACCAATATCAAGTTATGGCCTTTGACTTAAAGTCCCTTTTTGTTGACTTTTGAAAATGACCTATAATGTTGAAATTGATAACTTTTTGTGAGAGCATTTCTTGGACTTGAAGTATGAAGATGAGTTGTAGGAAATGTCTTTCTCTTAAAAATGAGCTTTGGATGGAATTTTTCTGATAATCCATGTGAAAGTTATGCCCTGGTCAATTTCAGTTGACTTTTTCAACTGTCCAAATATAGTAACTTTTGCATCTTGATGATTTTCTGAGCCAAGTTTTGAGAATCATGATCAAGCATTGATCAAATGATGTTTGTGGCTTCAAAATGAGATGTTGACCAAAAATTTGAACTTTTGACTGCCAAATGACCATTTTGCCCCTATAGTTGACTGTAGTGCAATTTAGGGTTTTGACTGTGCAATTTTGAGCTGAATATCTTGAAACTTGATGTGGGGATACTTGACCATATTTGTAGGCATGTGAGGCTTGATTGGGCCCTTGAAAACTTCAGTTTCCTTGTGAGAACCAAAACCCTAGTTTGACTGGCTTCAGGAGGGTGGTTGACAGTGTAGCCTTTGAGTAGACTTGAACCAATTGTGGATGATTCTTGTCAAAACTTTGAAGGTTATGGGAGGGCAAATTTTGGGGTGAAACAATAACAATGTCAAAGGAAAGAGGAAATAAACATGAAATACTTTTGAGTAGGTAGAATGTTCCTAGTTGCTTGCTCATCTTCAAACCAAAACATCCTTGCTATTTTCAAAACAAACACCAACACTTTCAAAAAACCTTTCAAACTTGAAACATTTTTCAAAGGATCAACACCTTGTATACATTCCTACAAATGAGAATCATTACAAAGTTTGTCTAAACGATGGCGCGTTTTCAAAATACTTTCAAAAACCACACAAAGCATATTTTCAAACAAAAGCAAGTGATCTAGCAAGCAACTAAGAGCCCACAGATAATTACAGATGAAAAGGATGCTAATACCTTCTCTTTTCATAATCTACCCCCCGAACTCAAGAAAACATATCAAAGGTATTTCCTGTTCTTTTCAACCTTTCCTTTTGGATAAAAGAAAAGTCGGTGGCGACTCTTGCTAACCGCAACATTTGGGATCAAACGCAAAACAACCAAGTCAGTTCTCTCACCGTGTTACAGAACTGGCGACTCTGCTGGGGAATATTTTAAAAGTGGGGTTACCTTAGGTCTAGATAACATTTACTTGCTTTCATTGTTTGATTTGTTTAATTTAAATTTTGGTTCTTTGTTTGGGTTTGAATCCTCTACCCAGATTTGGGATACCTTATAGGTAAGTAGCAATGCATTTTGGAAACTGTGTGGGGTATACTGACATGGTTTAAGAAATAGCTACGTTAGTGTGACATATTTGTGGGTACAGGTAGCCTATGAGTAGTCAAGGAGAATACGGGGCCGCTGAGTGATGCCATGAAGCACTAACTGACTTCTAGAACCTTTACTTGACCAACTATGCCATTAGGACATAGTGAGATGACCAGATTTGGTGCAGTCCGAAGTTGGTAGATACTCGATACTACACTCATTGAGGTTTGGTTTTTTGGGATATTTTGGTTGCCATTTAAGAGGCTTGCGCTGAAACAACGTCCGAGAAAACAAACCAGTGATATTGGGATCCCTTAGAACCCGGTTACTATTTATAGGACAGGTTGATCCAATCCAACTTCAAGAGGGTACTTACCTATGAGACTCCATGCAAGCCTAAACCTAAGGACTTGTTTGTTTTGTTTGTATATATTTAGTTATAAATAACATCATAAACATCATAACATCGTACTCATACTCACTAACCATTTCAAGGATTTTGGGAATTTATCTTTGTTCTGTTTTGTAGGACATGGATTCTATTCACAGGAAAACCATTCAAGTCAATATCGTAAGGATCCATCCTCAAATTAAAGAGTTAGCATCCAGGGTTCCCGAGAATTCTCCATTTACTGAAAGACATGGTCGCCTCCTAAACTTGGTTACCTCCAACATAGATGAAGATATGATGAAGGTGCTATTCCAATTCTTTGATCCTCTACACCATTGCTTCACATTTCCTGATTATCAACTTGTGCCAACTTTGGAAGAATTCTCCCAACTCTTGAGGATTCCCATTCTCAATCAACTACTCTTCAATAGTACGAAAAGAGATCCAAAACCAGAAGAGATTGCTCAATCCCCACACTTGCAATAATCTGTTGTCATAACTAACTGGGAAACAAGGAGTGGTGTCAAAGGTTTCTTAGCCAAGTTCTTGTTTGAGAAAGCTCAAGACTGTTGGAACTCTTTGGATTTGCAAGCTTTTGAGGAAATTGTGGCCCTCCTCATCTATGGGATGTTTTTGTTTCCAAATCCTGACCAACTCATAGATGTAAACACCGTTAAAATCTTCATGTCTCGTAACCCGATGCCTACTTTGTTAGGAGATATCCTACATTCTTTTCACTCTCGCACTATGAGGAAAAGAGGTATTCTCATGTGTTGTACTCCTCTCTTGGTAAGATGGTTTATTTCGCATCTTCCCCAATCTGTATTGAAGAACGAGCAAGTTTCAAGATGGTCACATAGGTTGATGATGCTCAAACATTCATATATTCATTGGTGTTTTCGATCTATGGAGAATGTCACTATCATCGACCGTTGTGGAGAATTCCCTAATGCCCCCTACTTGGTATTAGGGGAGGTATCACTTATAACCCCTCCTTGGCCTTATGAAAGTTTGGTTACGCCCGAAGGGACGGTACCCATGAGATGCTTATCCAAGGATTGGTATTTGACTACGAGAATGACGATCAAGGTCACCGCCAGAGGTTTATCCAAGCTTGGAGGATATTAAACAAGATGGATAGCAAGACATTGAGGCACAAGAATTCCATCCCCCTTGAGCATTATCTCAAATGGGTACGAGCCCGTTCTCAAAGTCTTATGATGCCTTACCCCTCCATTCTCCCGGTTATCATAGAGCCTGTTGTGGAAGGAGATGTCCCATACACTGTCATTCATCCAGATATGCCCACCTCTCTCGAAGACTTGCAAAGGGATTGGATACAGCTTAAGGGGTAGAGAGACACTTTCGAAGCCCAATTTTATGCCAGTGAGAAGAAGGTTCTGGAACTCACCAAGCAGCTTCATGAGGAGCGGAGTCTGAACGCCTACATCGCACCAAAGAGGATGCGTTCAACTTTTTCATCTTAGAGTTTTTGTATTTCTTTGTAAGTCCAAAGAGGTATGATGTACTCAAACTTCGATTTATTAATATAACGTGTGTTCCTTTTTGTCTAAAGCGGATTTAAATCTCTAATTTCCTTGAAATCATTGCATACGCATCTCCATTCATCATAACACAAACAGGTTTCTTACCACATGCCTCCTTATCTTTCTACTGTTTATTTCAGTGAGATGGATCTAGAAGAAACACTAAAAGATCTTCAGGCGCATAACGCTCAGTTTCAACAAATGTTCTTGACTTTGGCAAAAGGACAAGAGGATTTGAAAACTATATTGATCAAAGAAAAGAAGAAGAAAGCAAAGAAATCAACCAGTGTTTTGAATCTGGGAAGAAGGTTCCCAGGGCCAGCCAGACGGGCCCTAGAATTCGCAACATCATCAGGTAAAAATGATAATCAAGAAGGGAAAAACAAGGAAGTAACTGACCATTCAGAATCTGAAGAGGAAGAAGAGGATAATTACTCTGAAGAGCAATATCCTCCAGTTGATGAGAAATACAAACAGTTGGAAGATCGCTTAAGTGCAAGGGAGATTCAGAAAGTGCTCGGGCTGGACTTTGAAGAGTTGGGTTTGGTGTCTGGGATTATTATTCCACCAAAGTTCAAGGCACCAGTGTTTTCTAAGTACGACGGGGTTTCGTGTCCCAAAATGCACCTCCGATCTTATGTGAGGAAGATACATCCTCACACTGCTGACAGAGATTTGTGGGTCCACTTCTTTCAGGATAGTCTATCCGGGACTCAGCTAGATTGGTTCTATCAACTGGAGAGGACCAATATCCATAATTGGGAAGACCTGGCCATTACTTTTTATAAATAGTATCAGTATAGCGCAAACCTTGCTCCCACCCGTACTCAACTCCAAAGTCTGGCTATGGGTTCGAGCGAGGGTTTCAAAGACTATGCTCAGAAGTGGAGAGACTTAGCAGGAAGAGTCTAGCTTCCCCTGTCTGGCAGGAAGCTAGTGGACATGTTTCTGGGTACCCTGTCCGGTCCTTTATTTAATCATCTAATTGGAAGCTCCTCAGCCGACTTCACTGAATTAATCTTGACCGGGGAAAGAGTGGAAGCTGGGATTAAGAGTGGGAAGGTCCAAAAGGACGCATCCTCCAGTGCCGTGAGAAAACCATTCATTAGGAAGAAAGAGGTTGATGATGTATACCCTCAAAGGAATCAGGACAAAACTGAACGCCGTCCAATGATAGGGGCCGTCATGATCCCTAAGCTTGCACCTACTCAATAAAGGAACAACCAGCCTAGAACACAAAGGCTGGTAAGACATTTTACCCGGATAAATATGACGCTGTCTCAAGTCTTGCCACATTTGTTGAGATCTAATCTGGTAACCTTGCGGGAAGCTCCGAAGAATCCCAACACTGCCTCTCCCCGTTACAACCCAAACGCACGTTGTGCTTACCATTCAGAAAGTCTAGGTCATGATACAAATGAATGTTGGGTTTTGAAAAACAAGGTGCAAGACCTTCTCGAGGCAAAAGAAATTAAATTTGACGCTCCTGAGATCCCAAATGTTTTCATCGCTCCTATGCCCAAGCACGACCGTTATGTTAACGCTGTTGAAGATGATGTGTTTGTTATTGTTGTTGATGAGCTTGTTACTCCTCTCCTGACCGTCAAGAGGAACCTGTTGAAGGCCGGTTTATTTCCAGGTTGTGGCGAAGGATGCCACCTCTTTTTATCCCTACCAACTGGTTATCATTTATTAAAAGCAGGTGTCCAGCGCCTGATGGATGGCAAAGAGATTTTGTTTGAAAAGACTCCCGTTCCAACCATTGCTTACAAGGATGTTTCAATAGTAACCATTTCTACCAATCCTCCCAGGGTCTCCACCAAAAGACCCGTCAGGATTACATCTGTTCCGAAGGTGACTCCACTAATAATTATTATATCAGGGCCAATCCCTTACTCCTCAGATAAGACTTTCCCCTGGAACTATGGGGGTGACGTCTACTACCACGACGTCAAGCAAGATTGGCTGGCTGATGAAGACTCGATTTTTGAGAAGGTTGACCCCGACATCAGCAACATTGTGGGAACCAACAAAATAACCCGAATTGGAAGAGTCTTCTCCCCTGAGATTACTCCTCCGAAAACTGTTATCGGTCCTATGATCATCCCTGCTTTTGTTCTTTTTGACACTACTACTACAGTTCCTATGGTTATCCCTACTGACACCCCTATCGCCGAGTCGACCGAGACTCGGGGCAAAGGCATTTTGGTTGAACCTGTCCGAATGAGGGCACGATCATTATATATCCTAGAGGCCTCCAAGAAGGAGATGGAAGAATTTTTGAAAATTATAGAGAAGCGACTACAATGTGGTCGAACAGCTAGGGCAGACACCTTCAAATATCTTTATGCTAGCTTTACTATTGTGCTATGAGGCTCATGCGAAGGCCTTGGTGAAATTTCTTAAAACTGCCCATGTGCCATAGGAAACCTCTGCTGACCAATTTAAAGACTGTGTGGCCAGTTTGACCGCTGATAACGGTTTGGGCTTTTCTGATGCTGACCTGACACCTAGAGGGAGGAAACACAACGAGGCGTTGCATGTCTCTGTCGAATGCAGGGGCACTACTTTGGCCCATGTCCTGGTAGATGCCGGTTCTTCATTGAATGTGCTGCCTAAGAAGGCTCTAGATAGACTATACTATGAAGGTTTGACCTTAAAACCCAACAACATAGTGGTAAGGGCCTTCGACGGTTTGAAGAGAATGGTGCACGGGGAGGTGGATATCCCCATTAAAGTTGGAACTCAGACCTTTGATTCAACTTTCTATGTAATGGATATTCTCCCTTCCTATTCCTGTTTATTAGGCCGACCTTGGATTCATGACGCAGGTGTTGTCACCTCTACATTACATCAGATGTTGAAATACCCAACCAAGGGGAAAATCATTATTGTCCATGGAGAGGAGGAATATATGGTCAGTCACTTGAACTCCTTCAGATACGTGGAAATAGATGGTGAATTCATTGAAACTCCGTGTCAGCATTTCGAGGAAGTCCCACAAACAGTTGTGGTGACCAAGATTGTCTTCAAAGTTCCAAAGACTACCAAACCTCCGCTAAAGATGGCTTCTCTGAAAGATGCCAAGACAGTAGTCGAAGAAGGTGGGTGCACTATTTGGGGCCAACTCCAGGATATCCCCTACAAGTCTGAAAAATTTGGTTTGGGTTTTACTTCAGGAGCCCAGAAAGTTGTTCGTCGTGCTCGTGCCGGGGGACCACCTTTACGGATCAGCAACCATGGAGTCAACATAGTGGAGGAGAGTGATGACGGCTGTGGCCTGGAAGAATGGATTTTCCCAACTATCAGTGGAGGACTCAACAAATGGGAAGCCAAAGATTTTGTCCCAATTACTTTTATCCAACAATAATTGTCTTTAAATTTTTGTCGGACTTGTAATAAATAAACAATTGAGACTTTTAAAACCTTGTGTCTTACCTGAGGAACGATGGTCTATTTGTAAGGGTTGTTACTACATTTTCATATGTCATCAATGAATCATGGACGTTTTTGCATGAAAACTTTACGCTCTTTGTTTTTATTTTTCTACATATTTATTTTTTCAATGATAGCTATGCTCTTATACACACTCATATATCAAAATGCAGATCCACATCCACTTAGGATCCCATGGGTAACGATTCTGCTATGGCCTATTGTGACTTTGAAAATCTAATCTACCAAGCCGAAGACGAAGGTGAGGAAGATTGTGAAGTGCCAGGGGAACTAGCCAGGTTACTATAACAGGAAGAAAGGACCATACAGCCCCATGAAGAACTGGTTGACACAGTTAACTTAGGTACCGAAAAGGACAAGAAAGAAGTCAAGGTAGGTGCCAATCTGGAACCCAGTTTCAAGAAGCGCTTAACTCAGTTACTACATCACTATGTTGAAGTGTTTTCCTGGTCATACGAAGACATGCCAGGACTTGACGCTGATATCGTGGTCCATCGTCTACCGACAAAAGAAGACTGCCCTCCGGTAAAATAAAAAGTCCGTCACATGGGGACAAACATGTCAGAGAAGATCAAGACTGAAGTCATGAAACAATTCAACACCTGATTCTTAGCCGTCACCTCCTATCCACAATCGGTCTCCAATGTTGTTCCAGTGCCTAAAAAGGACGGTAAAGTACGCATGTGTGTGGATTATAGAGATTTGAATAGGGCAAGCCCTAAGGATGATTTCCCACTTCCCCATATCGATATTCTGATTGATAATACTGCACAACATAAAGTGTTCTCATTTATGGATGGTTTCTCAGGCTATAATCAAATCAAAATGGCACCTAAGGACATAGAGAAAACGACCTTCGTCACACAGTAGGGCACGTTCTGTTACAAGGTTATGCCATTCGGGTTGAAAAACGGTGGGGCAACTTATCAGTATGCCATGGTAGCTCTATTTCACGACATGATCCATCACAAAATAGAGGTCTATATGGACGACATAATAGCCAGATCTCAAACTGAAGAGGAACATCTTGACCATTTACAGAAACTGTTTAAAAGGCTAAAGAAATACAAGCTAAGGTTAAACCCGAATAAATGCACATTTGGGGTGAGGTCCGGTAAACTCCTAGGCTTCATTGTCAGTGGTACAGGTATCGAAGTGGACCCTGCCAAGGTGAAAGAAATACAAGAAATGCATGCTCCTCACATCAAGAAGGAATTCAGAGGATTCTTAGGACGGCTAAACTACATCGCCAGATTCATTTCTCACCTAACCGCTACTTGTGAACCAATCTTCAAATTACCGAAGAAAGATCAAGTAGTCAGATGGAATGATGAATGCCAAGATGCCTTCGACAAGATCAAGGAGTACCTATAAGAGCCTCCTATTTTTATGCCGCCAGTCGAGGGAAGACCTTTGATCATGTATCTAATTGTCTTGGAAAATTCAATGGGGTGTGTGCTGGGGCAGCGTGATGAGTCTGGCCTAAAAGAGCATGCAATATACTACCTGAGAAAAAAGTTTACCGAATGTGAAACAAGATATTCACATCTCGAGAAAACTTGTTGCACTCTGGCATGGGCTTCTCGCCGGCCAAGACAGTATATGTTGAACCATACTACCTTATTGATATCCAAGATCCAATTAAATACATATTCGAGAAGTCTGCCCACTCTGGGAGAATAGCAAGATGGCAGATGATCCTGACTGAATATGAAATTCAATACACTACCCAAAAAGAAATAAAGGGCAGTGTGCTAGCCAATCACCTTGCTCATCAGGCTGTGGATGACTATCAATCCATGAAATTTGAGTTCCCAGATGAAGACATCATGATGGTAAACATTTGTGAAGAATTCAAACCATATGACAGACCTGAACAAGGATCCCGATGGACCTTGGTTTTTGACGGAGCTTCCAACGCACTCGGTAATGGCATAGGTGCTGTAATCATATCCCCTGAAGGATGTCATACCCCCTTCAATGCAAGAATTTGTTTCAACTGTAACAATAATATGGAAGAATACGAAGCGTGTATTTTTGGTCTCAAAGCTGCCATAGATTTGGGAATCAAGTCCTTAAGTGTATTTGGAGATTCAACCTTAGTCATCAGTCAGATCAAAGGAGAATGGGACACGAAGCACCCTAATCTCATCCCCTACAAAGAACATGTGTTGACATTAATCTCACATTTTGAGGAAATTACCTTTGAGCATTTTCCACGAGAGGAAAATCAACTAGCGGACGCGCTAGCCACTATGTCATCCATGTTTAAACTCAAGTGGGGTAACGAGGCTCCCCAGATCACCATTGAGCGGATGGATGAACCAGCTTACTGTCACGAGATCGATACTGAAGAGATAGTGGACAAGCCTTGGTTCCATGAAGTTAAGAGGTATCTCGAGGCCCAAGAGTATCCGAAGGGAGTTTTAGTCAATGATAAGAAGTTCTTGAGAAGATTCTATGCTAAGTTCTTCCTCAGTAATGGCATTCTCTACAAGCGTAACCACGACTATACTTTGCTTCGTTACGTAGACAAGGTTGAGGCAGACAAGATCATGGATGATCTATATGAAGGCACTTTTGGAACCCATTCTAGTGGGTATACGATGGCTAAAAAGATCCTATGGGTGGGGTACTACTGGTCTACCATAGAAGAAGATTGCCATCAACATTCACGAACCTGTCACAAGTGTCAGATCTATGCTGACAAAGTACATGTGCCTCCAGTTCCTCTAAATGTCCTGACTTCTCCCTGGCCATTCACGATGTGGGGCATCGACATGATTGGAAAAGTCAAACCTACAACTTCTAATGGACACCGCTTCATAGAATCTCATCTGTCGGTATGGTATCCTGGAGAGAATCATCATAGACAATGGTATGAATCTCAACAATACTATGATCACCGCACTATGCACGTAATTCAAGATCCAGTATCATAACTCTTTCCCTTACCTTCCAAAGATGAATGGTGTTGTCGAAGCTGCAAATAAAAACATCAAGAAGATCATACAAAAAATGACAGTGACCTACAAGGACTGGAATGAGATGTTACCATTTTCTCTCTATGGTTATCGTACCACGGCGCGCACATCAACAGGGGAAACTCCTTTCTCTTTGGTATACGGTGTGGAAGCCATCCTACCAATTGAAGTCCAAATACCTTCTCTGAGAATCATAAAGGATGCAGGGCTGAATGAAGACGAATGGATTCAAACTCGACTTGACCAGTTGAATTTGATTGGTGAGAAGAGGCTTACGGTTGTTTGTCATGGTCAGATGTACCAAAAACGTATGATCAAAGCTTTTAACAAGAAGGTCAGATGTCAGGTATATCAGGTTGGTGATTTGGTAATCAAGCGTATCATATTGCCACAAGGTGATCCCAGGGGCAAATGGACTCCTACATATGAGGGACCATTTGTGATCAAAAGCATATTCTCTGGTGGAGCAATGATCTTAACCACTATGGATGGTGAAGACCTTCCGCACCCTGTGAATGCGGACATAGTTAAAAGATACTACACATAAATAAAGACCCGCTAGGTCGACTGGCCTAGGCAAAAATTAGGGCATCCCGGCGAACCACAAAGGTTCGGGCAAAAATTAGGGATAAAATACAAAAAAAAATTGTACACCCGGCAAGCTGAAAACCCGAAAGGGCAGTCCAGGCAAAATTTAGGGAATTGAAGCGTATAACATCAACTGACAAACTCAAATGGGTCTAATCAATCCAATCAGCTTCGGACAAAGCAGCAAGTGGGTGAGATACTCGGAGACATGAAGGCTATAGCAGAATGGGAACCCTATGGGATTATTTCACATAGCTATTTTTTCTTTGTATCAGTTTTCATATTCTACGACGACATTCTCTTACTAGAATGTTCGTCTCATTGTACAAAAATACTTACTCAAGTTAATACAAAGATATCCCTTTGAAAGTACAAAACTATCTGTTTTTCTTTTATTTCCGTATTTGGTTTGCGAAAATGTCCAATGATTATTTTTGAACATATGCATTTGAACGTGACTACTGTTTACAAATGAACAAAAAAGAAGAACAGAAAATAAAAAGACAATCACTAATGGATTTAAGAAACAGGATTATATCTTTAGACCATTCCATAAAGTCCCCTGCGGGTACTTTTCCAGCAAGAGCGGAAGCTGAGGCATCCCAATACAGGACCACTAACATATCTCCAGTATATAGCCTAATGGTATCAAGTGCTCTCGCATCCCTGACGGAACAAAACTTTTGGTTACCGCTCCAAGGATTCCCCAGTGAAAGTCACCCAGTTTCTCAGGATTCCACAACAGGTTTTCACGAGGTCCATAAGCAATGCACGGCATTTCCCTTCCACAACAGAGTTTATTTCTCTAATAAATGGAAACTCGTCGATCAACACTTCAACTTCAAAATATGAAGACTTACACTCCTCATTCCCAGCGGTACACAGGGATTTATCTTCCCCAATTCCAACAACACTATGGCATAACTATTAACATGTCCTTACATTACATCCATACGTCATAACATTGACAGCATAGATGCATACAGCGCAATCTCATTTATTTTGAGAAACAACATTATACCATGAATTTCATACATCATGGCATTATATGCAACTAACCTTTCACCTTTTCAGGAAAGATCAATCAACAGAAAATTATCGTCAAATTTTCAACAAGTCAATTATAGATCAATTCTCGAGAAAGGACTGGTCGACCATCTACATAACAGATGTTTCCTTCAGACCCCTATTGGTTCAGTTTAAATCTCTCAACGGTTTATTCTAATTCTTTCCCGCAGACGTTTTCTCTGGTTCAGATAAATCTCTCAATGATTTATTCTGATTCTTCTCTAGATCCCTACCGGTTCAGTTTGAATCTCTCAACGGTTTATTCTGATTCTTTCTCGCAGACGTTTTCTATGGTTTAGATAAATCTCTCAATGATTTGTTCTGATTCTTCTCCAGATCCCTACCGGTTCAGTTTGAATCTCTCAACGGTTTATTCTGATTCTTTCCCGCAGACGTTTTCTCTGGTTCAGATAAATCTCTCAACGATTTATTCTGATTCTTCTCCAGATCCCTGCCGGTTCAGTTTGAATCTCTCAACGGTTTATTCTGATTCTTTCCCGCAGACATTTTCTCTAGTTCAGATAAATCTCTCAACAATTTATTCTGATTCTTCTCCAGATCCCTACCAGTTTAGTTTGAATCTCTCAACGGTTTATTCAGATTCTTTCTCGTAGACGTCTTCTCTGGTTCAGATAAATCTATCAATGATTTATTCTGATTCTTCTCTAGATCCCTTTCGGTTCAGCTTAAATCTCTCAACGGTTTATTCTGATTCTTTCCCGTATACATCTTCTCTGGTTCAGATAAATCTCTCAATGATTTGTTCTGATTCTTCTCCAGATCCCTGTTGGTTTAGATAAATCTCTCAATGATTTATTCTGATTCTTTCTTAGTATATGTTTTCTTTGGTTCAGATAAATCTCTCAACGATTTATTATGATTCTTCTCCAAATCCCTGCTGGTTCAGATAAATCGCTTAAAGATCTACTCTGATTCTCTCCAGTTAAAGAATATTCAAGACCTCTTTTGGTTCAGTTTAAACCTCTCAACAGGTTATCCTGATGCTTTCCAAATGAATATTTCTGGTTTAGATAAATTGCTCCAAGACATATTCTGATTCTTCCCAGCCAAATAACATACAAGACTTCTGCTAGTTTCAGATAAATCGCTCCAAATATTTATTCTGATTCTTTTCCAGTTGAAATCAAGTTCAGACTTAATCCATTTTCTGTCAACAGTCACCCTTGGATGGAATCTACAAGCCCATCTCCGGAAAATCTCCACCATTCCTCCAAATGGCATCTATAAGCCCATTCACACTTCATCTTCGAGTGCGAACTTCTGGGCACTCTAGTGTTCAATCATCTTCCACCTTCAAGTCACGAATGGCAGATCCGCCAATCTAAATCTTTAGGTTTAAGAAGATTAAACAGGGGAAGCTGTTGTAACCCAAAATTTTCCCTCTCATTTATCAAGTATTTTCTCACAAGATCTCCTTTGGTTCAAGACTGCACACGGGTTGATCAGCTCAAGACACCTCCTCAAGCATTGATGACTGAAATTAGGGTTTGAAATTGCACAAGTATAATTGAACTTTTAGTGCCTCATATGACTTTCATCGATCATTATGGACCCTCAAGATTGCTCATGTCAAGTTTCAAGTCTTGAATTACATTTTTGCTCAATCAATTAATTAGTTGACCTAAAAATCAGCTGTATTGGAGAAAAAGTCAATTGTGGCCAATTTACAGTCAAAATTCATAATTTTTTATCCATATCAACATTATGAACTCATATGTATCATTTGATCAAGTTTGGACACCAATTCCTCAAGAAATTTGATCAGATCATCAAAAGGGAAAAATGGTCAAAATTAGGGTTTTGACTAAGAAAAGGCAATTTCTGATTTTTGACCTAGCAAATGGTTGATTGGTTTGAGAAATGATCTCAAGGTTCAAAATTCATAATTTTGACCTAATGGTATGACCAAAAACTTCCCTCAAGATCAATTGATTGATAGTTGATTTCCAGTCAACTGATCAAAAGTCAATTGATATAATGAAAAGTCAAACTTTAACTTTTTGGTCAAAATCAAGTGTCAAAGATCACAATTCATCAAAATATGTCAAAATATGAAACTTGTTCATCAATAAATCAAAAAGTCAAGATTTCATCTTGAAAAGTCAAAGTTTCCAAACTTAGAAATTTTTCTAAGTGTTGAAAACTTCATATTTTTTCATAACTTTGAGCCATTTTTTCACCATGATGCAAGATGATTCAAAGGAAACTTTCAACATGAAATTTGTAGATATCAATGATATCTAAAACTTTTCTTTACACAACTCCTCCTAGAAATGCTTGAATCTCAAGTTATTAATCCATGAAATCATGGTCTTGAAACTAAAACACTTAGTGAAATTTTGAGCATTTTGGTCAAGATTTTGACCTAACTTATGGACCAAGTTTCACATAGTTCCATTTATATTTTGCAAAAGTTATTCAAAGAGGGGTTATAGAGAAAATTACAAGCTTTCTAAAAAGTCCAAGAACTCCTTGAGATCATTTGTGAGCAAGGAGAATCGAAGGTCAGAAGTTAGGGTTTCAAGTTGTTTTACAAGGCAGAATTTTGTGATGAACAAAAATTCAAATCCATGCTAGGGTGCACAATCTTTGCTTTACAGGCCTCAAACTTGCTTGGCACTCCATAATTAATGTTTTGCACAGTTGTTAGAGGCTTCAACTCAAGCATTCAACGCATTGCCCATGCTTAATACCATTTTAGGAAGAAAGTGCACATTGCCATTTTGGAAAAGTAGCTTTTGTGCACAAAATCAGTTCTTGAGCTTTGCACTTGTTTTCTTCTGATCATACATAATCTATAACCCAAAATAAACTTGTCTAAAGTCTCAAAACAACTCAGCCCATGTTCATACTTTGCCTTGAAACCATGTTTTCACTTTTCTTAAAAATCAAGTAACATAGCCATAACTTGTACTTGTGTGATTCTGACGCTCTCAAGTGCTAGAACCTTTTTCCTTACTTATGCACAACTTTTTTGCATCAAAACACATGAGTTGAAGCACCCTCAAAACCTCCAAAGCACCTTGTTGCACATAATTTCCCAAACTTGGCAGTCTTGAGCCAAAAACTCACCATCTTCATTTCCACTCGTGCGTTTTGAAAACTAATCATCCAAACACCTTCCATACATCATATCAAAGTAATCCAGTCCCTTATTTCCTAACTGTAAATCATCCATCACCATCCATCATTTTCAAAACTGAAGCTTGCAACTTAACTTGAGTTGGGAGTTTCAGCCATCCTCAAAGCAAAGTAGGACTTGGAATACACTCAAGGAGGTCCAGGCCAGCTAAACAGATCATTGGGAAAACTCAAAGCTTGCTCAAAATCCATACACGAATCCAGCTGCAAGAGGTAAGTTTTCAAACTTCTATCTCTTCATACAAACATCATTTGATTCTGATTTGTGAAGATAAAATGTAGATACCATTGCCACGAAGCTGTACATATCCATAGTTTGCATTTATATGGCCTGAGCTTAGAGAATTTTAGAGTTGAAGTTTTTGAAATTTTTAGGTTTTAATTTAGGGCCAGAAAAATTCTCACTCATCTTTGAATTTTAGCTTTAGTTATTTATATGGTTGGATTCGTGGGAAGAAATACCACAATTTTCATGTTTGTACTTTCCACTTTTGTTGAGAGATGAAAAAGTTACAGGTACTCTGGTTGGGCGTGAGGTTGAAGATGAAGTTCAGGCGATGGACTTTGTGATCGGTGGGAATGAGAACTGACTGTTTTGGAATGCTGGTTCGCGTTTGCGTTTCGCAAAATGTCGCGGTAAGCAAGGGTCGCCACCGTCTTTTATTTTATCCAACAAGGAAAGGACAAAAGCACAGAAAAATTCCTTTTCGAGATGTTTCTCGGGTTCGGGAGGTAGATTATAGAAAGGGAAGGTGTTAGCACCCTTTCTATCCGTGGTTATCCACGGGCTCTTAGGTACTTGCTCAAAGTGTTTTCAAAAAGTTTTGCTTTTCTTGTGTTTGTGGGTTTTGAAAAGAGTTTTGTTTGAAAACTTCGATTTAACTCTTGTTTCTGTCCTCAAGAGTGTATGAAGTGTTGTTGAAAAAACTTTGTTTGAAAAGTGTAAGTGCGAAAAATTTGTTTTGTTTTGAAAGAGCAAGTACCTAAGAACCTCTACCTACTCAAAAGGAATTAAACTGTGTAAATGTACCTTTAGACAATGTTATCCCACTATGAAGGAGTAGGTAGCATCGTCGTTGGAGTTTTCGGGTCAATTCGATTTTAGGGACGTGTGGTCACTAAAGCAACGTTAGGACGCCTTAGTGGTAACCCTAATGTCTTAGATCATTTTTATCCGAGGCAACCGTTTCGAGGCAACTTTGATCTCTAGACAGGAGGGCGACCTCTAAAACTTCCTATACTCAATGACCACGTCGAGGCAACCAAGTGAGGCGTACCCTAGGAGTGGCATGTGCAAGTGTGTCAATTTTCAGTTTATGTTATCTTTGCATGTCATGGTGAGCTATTATTGATTTTAAGTTAAGATTTAATCATGTCATGCATAGCCTAGTTAGCATACATCTAGCAGTTAATGGTTGCGGAAAATAAATTACGGAAAATAAAGCTAAGCTATTACAAGGCGTCGGGTATTTACATCGCCAAAAACAAACCCTTGAAAAGTAAATGCGGAAAAATAAATAAAAGCGGTAAATAAAGTCCTAAGTTAAAACTATTACATCCTCGGAGCAATTACACAAATATAGATCAAAAAATAATACGCGCGAGAAAAGTTGAATAAAATTGTCCTTTAGGGTTTTGACCCTTTTTGAAGAAAGCATGTTTTTGGTCTTTTTTGAATTAAGAATCAAGTCTAAATTAATAATGTATTTAAAGAAAAGGTGTTTTTGAGCTTTATTTTAATTAAGGCAGTAAAATTGGAGTGATTAAAAAAGTTAATAAAATCCTAATTCTAACTCAATTTTAATTTAATGCAAAATTGTTAAAATTAAACCTAATTAAAACTAAATTAATTGGTCACAATTTATTTACAAAAATAAGTAATAAAATTAAAAATAAAACTATTTTTGTTGTTTCTGATTTTTTTATGAAAAAGGGTTAGTTAATTAATTAGTTAGTTAGTTTTTAATGATAATAATAAGAGCAAAAAAAAAAAATATGAACAAAAAAGAAAAAAACAAAAGAAAACTGTGGGGCGTTGGGCCTGAAGAAGGGAGGTTTGGTCAGCATTTTTTCCAGTCTCAGCACGCTGGCCTTTGGATCTAGCTCGAAGCCACTGGGTACGTTGAGATCTGAGGACGTATGGTGTTTCCTGCCTTCAGTGCTGCATCTGAGTACCTGAATAAAAAGCGTAACAAATTTTTGGGGGGACCTGGGATTCGAACCCAGGTCCAAAGGGGTTTTGCCATAGCGTGCTTGCCAACTCGTCCAATCCGCTTCATTCGTTAGTTAACTAGAACATGAATATTATATCAAGAAATAATTATGCCTGGCCTAAAAAAATAAAAAGACGCGCAATTGGTTCAAACGAACCAATCACGCCCAGCCACGTTATCATCTTCCTCACAATAGCCTGGTTCGTTTACCTGTAGATTTTGTTCTGCAGGAAGTTTCGTGGGATGGTTCTAAAAATCGCTCCAGGCCGTGAAAACGCTATTCAAGAACACATATGTGTTCGTCTCGACCTCCTCATCATTTATGGCCATTGTTTGTCTCAATTTTCCCTGTGACATAAACGCCTAAAAAACCAGAATCGGAACCCTAGGTTCTATATATGGGGTTAGAAGCCATGAAAATTAAATTGGATAATGTCAAAATATTCTAAATCAAATAACAATCACAAATATGTCAATATTTTAAAGAAAAGATGCAAGCATGGAGGTTTTCGATTTCATGTTCAGAGGTGTTTTCTAGAACACTTACAGTGCTATTTAGATGATGAAAAGCTTGGTCTTTGATTGGCCTCGCTTCAGGAGGTTGATGGCAAGAGAGTTGCGTCTTTCTTTGGGTTAGAATCTTCCTCCAAACCAAAACCTGATCACCACTTTTCAAGCTTTTCTTTTCAAGGTTGGGGCGCCATTTCTGCGGAGTTTGTGTAGGTGAATTTTCACGTTTTTCTGCAAGGGTTTTTCGTGTGTGTTTTTGTTCATGAGCAGCAGGTTTATATAGGCAAGGAAATTAGGTCAACAAATGTGTATCAAATCTTGGTCCATTATGGTGGAGAAATTTTATTTGATCTTCATGAGAACTTGCCAAATTTGATTCAATCATGCGTTTCTGCCAGCTTGCTCTGAGTTGTTTGGGCCTCCAACTTGATGGAAATCAAAAACTGACTTACCCCTTCGATTTTTCCTTCTTTGCCAGTTTCGATTGCTTCAAAGTCCCCATTCGAATCTATTCCTTATTAGACAACCTCGACCAGCCCTTGGCCTTGTGATGAGTCTAAGTTCTGATTTGAAGTGTTCAGAACTTCCTTTATCAGAGCATCTTAGGTTGAGAGAAACTTTGCACTGAAATGCCATTCGAAAATCATTTCGTTCTGATGTTCTTATTCAGGGAAATTCTGCACTGAAATGCCATTCGAAGGGCATTTGTCCATATACCATTCGAAGGGTACTAATTGAAACTTCAGTCGAAAGACACTGTTAACAGGCCAATTGAAAGGTCTCGTTCATGCTAATCGAAGGGTCTTGTGTTGCTAGTCGAAGGGTCTTGCACTGCCTCCTTCGAATGGACTTCTTGTGTACCTTTCAAATGGGCCTTCTGAGTGCTTCTTCGAATAAGTCATTTACATGTTCTTCGAATGAGCTTCTTGCCTGGTGAGTCGAAGGTAAGCCTGGAGTATCTAGTTTATAGTCGAAGCATTGTGATATTGACTTGATCGAAGGAGGGTACAACGCTCAATCGAAGACCTGCAGCCCAAAGCTTGATCGAAGAGTTCCAAATGCTCAATCGAAGACTGGTGAACCAAACCTGATCGAAAGGTTCCAAACGCTTAATCGAAGCCTTTTGCCAGATGCCGATCGAAAGACACTTTGTATATCTTCAAAAACTTTATTTTTGTTAGGAAAGTGTTTGTGACCAACTATGTAAGGGAAGACCTTTGGAAACATGAGTGGGCAAATTTTGGGGTACAACAGACTTGATTTGTAATATATATTTATGGTTTGATATAAATGAAAAGATGTATAGCCACTCTAGTGGTAAAGCAGCACGCTGGTAACCAAGAGAGCGTGGGTTCAATACCTAGCGCGCTGTCTTTTGCTTTTTTTGTCACATTTTTCTTTTCCTTCTGTTTGCAGCGCCTGGGCCCTATAGCATTGGGCCTTCATTTTTTGCTTACTAACCCCTGACTTACTTCAGCACCCCCTGGCCCAACTTCATTATTATTTTCTTTTTTATTTTACTTTTTTTCTTTATTATTATTATTATTATTATTATTATTATTATTATTATTATTATTATTATTTTTATTGTTATTAATTTAAAAAAATCCAAAAATATTTAGTTTATTATTTTACACTCACTTATATTTTATTTTTCATTATAAAAAACTAAAAAGGAATAAAAATAATTTTCTTAATAAATTAATTTCTCTTTCTTGATTAATATTTAGATAATTAGGTTTAATTATTATATTATAGAATTTTCTTGTAAATTAAAATTAATTTAGAACTTAGGTTTATTTTAATTAAGTCTCCTATTATTTCTATTATTTAAAACCTTTTCATAAAAAACCCTAGAAAATCATTTTTAACTTATTTTTCTTTGTTAATCAATTTAGGTTTTAATTTTAGTTAATTTCCATTAATTATTTTCTTAATTATGTTAAGATCAAAACCTTCCATAAAACCAAATAAAAATCATTTCTTTTTTTACATTTTGCATTCTTGCATTTTTATCTTCATTTTTGTATAATATTCAATATGGTTGTAATAATAATTTAGATGTAATTTTCTTGCAATTTCCCCCATTTGTAAATTTGTACACCGCATCCCCTATTGATGTAATAGCTTAGTATTTTTATTTTCCGCAATTTAATTCTTTATATATAAATGCTAGTAATTAGAGTTTGTATGGAAAGATTAAAATCAACAATTTAGCAAACCCTAAATCAAGATAAAATAATGCATGTAAATCAACACACTTGCACACTTACACCCTTAGGGTAAATCCACTTTGTTTCCTTATGAAAATGGCCATATTATGCATGTGAGGTATCTTAGCAAAAGCAATAAAAAAAATACAAGATCATAGTCCCTCGATGACGCTATCAAAGTTGCCTTTCAAAAATGATCTTAGTCCCTAAAGAAAATGCTAAGATATCTTACAACATTACTAATCATGGCTATACGATGACCCACGCCCATCCCTTTTACATCCAAAGATAGGGTTTCTTACCAAATCAATGGTAAGATAACAATGTCAAAGGAAAGAGGAAATAAACATGAAAGACTTTTGAGTAGGTAGAATGTTCCTAGTTGCTTGCTCATCTTCAAACCAAAACATCCTTGTTATTTTCAAAATAAACACCAACACTTTCAAAACACCTTTCAAACTTGAAACATTTTTCAAAGGATCAACACCTTGTATACATTCTTACGAACGAGAATCATTACAAAATTTTCCTAAACGATGGCACCTTTTCAAAATATTTTCAAAAACTACACAAAGCACATTTTCAAACAAAAGCAAGTGATCTAGCATGTAGCTAAGAGCACGTAGATAACTACAGATGAAAAGGGTGCTAATTCCTTCCATTTTCATAATCTACCCCCCGAACTTAAGAAAACATCTCAAAGGTCTTTCCTGTTCTTTTCAACATTTCCTTTTGGATAAAAGAAAACTCGGTGGCGACTCTTGCTAACCGCAACATTTGTGATCAAACACAAAACAACTAAGTTAGTTCTCCCACCGTGTTACACTATGCGTGCTGTTGTACAGATTTGGTGTTATTGTTATAAGGCTATTATGGTTTTGCAGATTTGAGGCAAGGTTTGAGGGGTTGAATTATTTTTTTTAATGAAGGTTAGAACAATTTGCAGGGTTTGAAGGTGGTTGGTTATGGATATATTTTACAAGCATTGTGTTGTAGCCCAAAATTTTCCCTCTCATGTTTCCCAAGGTTTTCCCTTACATGGGTAGTTACAAACACTTGCCTAAAGAAAATGAATTTTTTTGAATGATGGTTAAGTGTATTTCGATTGGCATGCCAACAGTGTCCTTCGATTGGCACCTGAACAATATCATTCGATTGGAATGTCAACAATATCCTTCGATTGGCATCTGGACAAGGATTTTTGATTGGGCATCTAAAACCCTTCGACCAAGAATTGGCCCATCAGCTTCGATTTCATGTTGGTTCCCCTTCGAGCAAGCTTTGGTCCAAGTTTCACAAGGCCAACGGCCTCTACAAGTTCCCTTCGATTCACTAGGCTAAAGGCCTCTTCATGCAACCTTCGACTCACTAGGCCAAAATCCCCTTCATGTTTTCCTTGGATTCACTAAGTCAAAGGCTCCTTTTAGCTTGCCTTCAATGTATAAGGCAAAGACTTCCTTTGTGCTTTCCTTCAATGCACAAGGCCAAGACTCCTCAATACAGTTTCTGTACTATGGCACACAATATGACCCCTTTGAAAGAGCATTCCAAAGGTCCAATTGAAGGACACACATTGGTGGCCCGTTCGAAGAAGGTACAAGGCATGTATATGGACTATCTGAAAGACACACAAAAAGTCCATTCGAAGGATATATAGGTGGTCCATTTGAAGGATACACATAATTATTGAAAGCAAGTTTTTCTTATGATGAGTCTTGGCCCTACATGTTGCCAGGCCCAAGCCTCCTATGCAATGGCATTCAAAGGAAGGGACAAAGGTGGCTTCGACTGGCCAAAATGAAGTTCTCATTTGGGCTATTTGAGTTTTCCAGAATCAAGCAGCTAAGGCAAATAGATGGGTCCTGTTGTACCCCAAAATTTTCCCTCCCATATTTCTCAAAACATTTCAAGAAAGATCCTTAAGTTGCTCAAGGAAGCCAAAGGGTTTACCAGACAAGCTCTCTCCTAAGGCAGTCTACCTCAAATTAGGGTTTCATATTGCATAAAGTTACTTGAGTCCAAGGGATCTCAAATGCTCACCAATGTCCTAATATTTTCTCAAGATCATCCATGTCAATTTTCAAGCCCTACAGAGAAAATTTGCTCAGTCAATTGCTCAAAGGCCTGAAAATCGACTGTGCTAGGGCAAAAGTCAACTGTGACCCCCTTACAGTCAAACTTCAAGATTTTTGGTCAACATCCTCAGTTTGAAGTAAATTTAATCAGTTGATCAAGGGTTGATCATGATTCATCAAGGATTGCTCATAATTCATCAAGAACCAAAAGTTGCTAAATTAGGGTTTTGTAGGAAAAGTCAACTCAACTTTGACCAAGCATAAATTTCTCATACCTTATGAGAAATGACCCATACAAAGATAATTTTGAAGAGCATGCCATGCTCTACAATTCATCTTCAGCTCCCAAGTTCAAAATATGCACCCACAAGAAGTTATGAATTTGGACATTATAGGTCATTTTGAAAAGTCAACAAAAACACCTTTTTTGTCAAAGCTTCATACATGAGCATGGAATATCAAATTGAGATGGGACCAAAAGGGTTGTTTAGAGGACATCTCAAGATTTCTAAAAAGTCCAAGGACACCTTCAAAGAGTCACAATTGAGGAAGTTATGCATTAGTGAAGTTGACCCTTTTTGCAAAATTGCCAAAAGTCAACTATGCCTAAAACTTCAAATTTTTGCCAAATGGGCCCAATCTTTTTCACTTGTTTTGAGTTGGCAACATGATCCACAAGACCTAGCCTTTTACAATTGTCATTATCTTGTTTTTATTATTTATTTTGATTTTTATTTGAATTAAATCATTTTTAATCAAAACAAATCATAAAAAATCCAAAATATTGAAAACTCAAGATTTTTTACATGATTCAGGTCTTAATATCCAGCTAGCATGAGATCAAACTCGTGTAAAGGCATGAGGTGCACAAAAAGATTGAATTAGGCTATTTTTGGAATGATATTCAAAGTGTATCAAATCACAGTCAAATTCAATAATGGAGGAAGATTGAGATCAGTTTTGGAACCCTAATCCAGTCCTTGATACATATAGAACGTGTGCAGACCAAAAGAGGAGAGAAGGAGGCGTATGAACCAGAACAAAAACTTGAAAAAACAAGAAAAAATGCAAACACGAATTCCCACTTAGAGGCAATTTCGAGATCCTTGGACCATCTCAATCGATTCCTGGGATCCCCAGCAAGCAAAGGCAATCCAAAATGAGCACTACCAAGCCCTATAACGCACTGTAAGTCAGTCACGGTATTGCAATTTTCTTGAATTCGAATTGCATCATTCCTATACTTATAGCATGAAATAGTTATAGATTCTTACTCCTTGGAACATTTGCAAGCTTTCTATATTGTTTAACTGCATTTATATGGACTATAATGGATTTCACCATTAGTAGGGTTTCTTGCTTCGATTTGGGATTTTCTTTTACAGGAAAAATTAGGCCACGAAAGGGCCACCATTATACTCAGGAGGTCCAGACGAATTGATTGGTGGCCCTAGTTTTTATTCATCCTGCTCATAGTTGATTTTGAGAATATACAGGTCTGTAGTTACGGACAAACGTCCGTAGGTAAAAGTCTGGAACTTTTACCAACAGATGCAAGGAGGGAGATGAAGACGTGGCAAGCCATCACTCGTTCATTTGAAAATTCGCGCGCATATCTTTTTATTTCGCTTGCTTATTATATAATAATTGTTGTTTGTCTTGTATACAACTAACACAATTGGTCCAGTGGTAGCCAGGCAAGCGTGAAGGCGTTGGGGAGCTTGAGGTCAGGGGTTCGACCCCTGCCTCCAACGTTTGCATTTTTCTTGATTTCTTTCTACAGATCTCATGCGTACACAAGTCCAAGATCCACCATACACCATCATGATCCAGTCTGCCAAGTGGTCAGATGGCCAGATCCAAGGGCCATCCATGGAGGAACACCATAAGCCACAGTCAACATGCAACATTGGATCCAAAAAGTCAAGCGTGGACCTTTGCTTCTTGGGCCCAGATTTGGCTATTTGCACCCCCTCCAAATTACTTTCAGGCCCAATTTCTTCACCTTTTTCTTTTTATATTTTATTTTAATTAATTAATTTATTTTATTTACTAACACCAATAATAATTTCCTTTTTATCAAAAAATCACAAAAATAATACTTTTCACAAACTAGGTTTAGATTTTATTTTTTATCAAAAAATTAATTAATTTAATTAGATTGTAATTTTAGATAACTTTAATTCCTTTTGTATATAATTAAAATTAATTAGAACAAATAGGTTTTTAGTTCTAACTTAATTATATTTTCTTTTCTTAGAAATAAATAAAAACACAAAAAAATAGGCCATGTAATTATTTTTATTAATTAATTTAATCACTAATTATTTTTGTATTTAATTTTAAAACCTAATCTTTTTCTTAAAAAAATATTAAAAACAATAAAAAAACAGTTTTTCTTTTGATTAGGTTAGAAGGGTCAAAACCCTAGTTCGCTCTCATTCTAATTTTCATCGCGCGCTTTATGTTATTATTTTTACCCTATTATTGGAACTACCTACAATTTGTAATAGTAAATTAGGTCTTTATTTTCATTTATCGCTTTATTTTTAAAGGGTTTATTTTTTGGCTATGTAAATACCCGAAGCCTTGTAATAGTGTAGTTTAATTTCTGCACTTTAATTTTTGCAAAATATTAAACTGTTAGATGTATGATATTAGGATGCATCACAAGAATGTATGATTAACTTTAAAACAGTTAGATAACCCTAAAATGTGCAAAGATAAATAATCTAAAATTGAATCACTCGCACATGCGCACTCCTAGGGTACACTCCCACTTGGTTGCCTTCGGTAAACGGTCATTGAGTATAGGATGCTTTAGTGGTCGTCCTTTTGTCTAAACAAAGATCAAAGTCCCGATTCGGAAAAGTTGCCTTGGAATGGTTGCCTCGAATAATTGATCTAAGACATTAGGGTTATTACTAAGACGTCCTAACATTGCTTTAGTGACCGTACGTCCCTTTCGAATTGACCCTCAAAACTCCAACGAAGGTGCTACCTACTCACTAATAGTGGGATAGCATTGTCTAAAGGAAATAAACATAGAACGATTCTTTTTTCGAGTAGGTAGATTAGCTCTTAAGTACTTGTTCAATCCAAACAAACTTTTTCACACTTACACTCTTTTACAAACAAAGTTTCAAAAACACTTCATTAAACTCTTGAAGGCAGAAGCAAGAGTTAAATCGAAGTCAAAACAAAAGCTTTTCAAATCACACAAACACAAAGAAAACAATTTTGAAAATGATGAGCAAGTACCTAAGAGCCCGTAGCTAACTACGGATATAAAGGGTGCTAATACCTTCCCTTTCTATAATCTACCCCCCGTACTCAGAAATATCTCGAAAAAGGAATTTTTCTGTGCTTTTTTCCTTTCCTTGTTGGATAAAATAAAAGTCGGTGGCGACTCTTGCTTACCGCGACATTTTGCAAACACTAATGCAAAACACAAACCAGCATTCCTAAAAAGGAAACAGTCCTGGTTATGGCCACCGTATCACAGAACTGACGACTCTGCTGGGGAATAAATAAGTGGGGTGTACCTTAGGATTAGTTCATCATATTGTTTTCAATTGTTTGATTTGTTTGCTTTATCTTTGTGGGCTTTGTATCGGAGTTACTAGAGATCCTAACCCGGATCTGGGGATACCTTTTAGGTAAGTAGCAATAGACTGTGAGGGAACTGTATAGCGTAAACTGATACGGTTGAAGCAGTAGCT
The DNA here is from genome assembly GCA_948472305.1 of Vicia faba. NCBI lineage: Eukaryota > Viridiplantae > Streptophyta > Magnoliopsida > Fabales > Fabaceae > Vicia > Vicia faba. The sequence continues at coordinate 101,362 of CATIWC010000678.1, forward strand.
ACGTTGATGTGGCATATTAGTTGGTACCAATATCCTTTGTGGAGCAACGAGGAGAGTATGGGGCTGCTATATGGGTCATTAAGCATCAACTGACCTTAGAACCTATAATTGACCAACTTGGCCATAGAAAGTAGCAGGATGTTACACTCATTGAGACCATACTCTCGCGATGGTTCCGACCGCAAGAAAAGATTGCGTGAGCTGAAACTATGACCGATGGAGGATGGTCATTGATATTGAGAACCTCTAGAACCCGATTACTATTATTAGGACAGGTTGAACCAACTAAACTGCAAGAGGGTAGTACCTAAACTCCATGCCAGCCTGAAATTTAAGGGCTCTTGTGTGACTTGTTTGCCCTTACCATGTTTGCTATCTGTGATACCTGTGGTGTGTTTTATCATGACATCATGTATCATGACATCACACGCATATTTCATTAGACTAACCATTTCAAAGACCGAGGGGATTCATCTTTGTTCTATTTTGCAGATCATGGCTTCTATGCACAGAAATGCCATTCGAGTCAACTTCGTGCAAATCCCTGCTCATCTCAGAGAGTTAGTTTCAAAAGTTCCTGATACTTCTTCCTTTGTTAGAAGACATGGTCATCTCCTTAGCCTTGGTCACTTCCAAGTTGGATGAGCAAATGATGAGCATGTTGTTCCAGTTCTTTGATCCATTGCATCACTATTTCACCTTCCTGGACTATCAGCTAGTCCCTACTTTGGAGGAGTTTTCTGAGTTACTGGGAATATCTATTCTAGAGCAGACAACCTTTACGGGTTTGGAGATAGCTCCTAGGCCAGAGGATATTGCTTCAGCCCTACATTTAAACATGGTTGATGTAGTATCTAACTGGGAGACTCGGAGTGGGGTTAAAGGTTTCTTGGCTAAGTTTTTGATTGATCAAGCTCAACAGTTCTGGAATAGTTTGGACTTTCAAGCATTTGAAGACATCCTGGCTCTCCTCATCTACGGCTTGATTATTTTCCCGAATCCAGATGTCTTCATAGATGTGAATGCGGTCAAGATTTTCATGTCTCGTAACCCAGTGCCTACTCTTCTAGGTGATATTCTACATACTCTCTATACCCGTACTGTGTGGAGAAAGGGAACTCTCATGTGTTGTACACTGCTGCTGGCGAGGTGGTTTATTTTGCACCTCCCCAAATCTGTATTGAAGAATGAGGAAGGTGTAGGGTGCGCTTACAGAATCACGTCCCTTGCTCATACGGACATCCTTTGGAGTACTAAAGATATGGAAAGAGTAGTTGTCATTGATCGATATGGGGAATACCATAATGTTCCGTTGCTTAGAATTCGAGGGGGAATAACCTACAATCCTTGTTTGGCTTTACAACAGTTCGGACGCGCTCGGAGAGACGGTCCTCATGAGCTGCTGCTTACATGCATTGTCTTTGACTTCAAGGGGGATGTTAAGGGACATCGCCGTAGGTTTATACGAGCTTGGGACAGGGTGAACAAGTATGACTCCCATGAGCTAGGAATGAAGACTTCTCTCCCGATGCAACCGTATCTCTAGTGGGTTCGAGCCCGTGCTCAAAAGCTAGGGATGTCATATGAAGTTGTTTTGCCGGTGATCATAGAGCATACTAATGAAGAAGGTGTTCCTCATACGTTCATCCATCCTTATATGCCTACTGATCTGGGGGCATTGAAGAGATATTGGATCCAGCTAAAGGAAGAAAGGGATACCTACAGAGAGAAGCATCATGAGCAGGAGCGGAAGATCTTGAAGCTTCCAAGCCAGCTTGAGAATGAGAGGACAATCAACGATTATGTCAGCACGAATGGAAGGCGACCATGGGATTTTTGATTTCTTTATTGTTTTTCTAGTTTAGATTTTCTTTTCAGTATTTATTTTGTAACGCCTTAAAGGCATTTGTTAAACATTGTTACAAGTTTTAATCTAATAAAGTGTGTTTTATTTTGGTTTACAAATTTGAATCTCCCAAAGTCTTTGAAATCATTTCATATGCATTCCATTATTATGCACCTCATTAGAGGTACCATTACAGGGTTCTTATCTTCTTCGTTGTTTATTTCAGCAATCATGTCTTTCGAAACACCTACTGATCAAGCCATCAAGGCCCTTCAAGCACAAAATGCTCAATTCCAGGAGATGTTCCTGAACTTGGCCAAAGGACAGCAAGATTTGAAGACTCTTATCTTGAAGGATAAGAAGAAGAAGAAGAAGGTGGTCCTCCTGAATATGGGTCGCAGATTCGGGAACAATTTGCGACAGGAAACTGATTTGTCCCATTCATCTGGAGGGGGAGAGAATCAAAAGGAAAGAAAAGGGCCTAGTCATGTGGTCTCTGATAATGACACTGATTTTGATGAAGACCAGTATCCTCCTGTTGAGGATAGATATAAGCAACTCGAAGACCGACTGAGTGCAATGGAGATCCAGAAGATACATGGGTTGGAATTCGGTGATTTGGGTTTGGCATCTGGGGTGGTGATCCCACACATGTTTAAAGCTCATGTCTTTACTAAGTACGATGGGGTCTCCTGCCCGAAGCTACACCTTCGCTCGTATGTTAGAAAGATTCAACCATATATTGCCAATAGGAACCTCTAGGTTCATTTCTTTCAAGATAGTCTGTCAGGGACTCAACTTGAATGGTTCTATCAACTGGAAGTAGCTAATGTCCGCAACTGGGAGGACCTTGCTGCTGTTTTTTACAAGCAATACGAGTATAATGCCGACCTTGCTCCCACGCGTACTCAACTTCAGGGTATGTCTATGGGTGCGAGTGAAGGTTTTAAGGACTATGCTCATAAGTGGAGAGATCTTGCTGGAAGGGTCTAACCCCCTCTGTCTGATAGGAAGTTGGTGGATATGTTTCTTGGGACTTTGTCTGGTCTATATTTCAATTATTTGATTGGAAGTTCATCATCTGGGTTCACTGAATTAATTTTGACTGGGGAGAGAGTTGAAGTTGGCATCAAAAGTGGCAAGATACAAAAAGGCGCTTCGTCAAGTACAGAAAAGAAGCCTTTCAGAAAAGAAGCTAGTGCAGTTTACAGCTCGAGGAGCCAGAACCGACCTGAACGCCGCCAAGCAGTCAATGCGGTAGTAATATCAAGACCAACTGTTGCCCCACAACGCAACAATCAGCAAAGAGTAGAGAGACCGCAAAGGCGGTATACTCGGCTCAGTATGACTCTATCTCAAATTTTACCGCAATTTTTGAAGACTAATCTGGTGACTCTGAGGGAGGCTCCGAAGAATCCCAGCACCACATCTCTGCTGTATAACCGAACGCCCACTGTGCCTATCACTCCGATAGCCCATGACATGATACCAACAAGTGATGGGCCTTGAGGAATAAGGTGCAAGATTTGATTGAAGCTAAGGAAATTGAATTTGACGCACCAGAGAAGCCTAATGTCATGACTGCTCCTATGCCCAAGCATGGAGTAAATGTTGTGGATGATGATTCGTTTGTGAGCTCCGTGGAAGACATTTTTACTCGGTTGATGACCGTTAAGAAGAACTTATTATCGTCCGGTTTATTTCCGGGTTGTGGCAAAGGTTGCCACCTGTGTTCCATCCTACCTACTGGTTGCCATTTATTGAATTCAGGTGTTCAGCACCTGATGGATAACAAATAGATCTTGTTCGAGAAAACTTTGGTTCCATTGATTCCTGTTGAAGATGTTTCCATAATAACCATTTCCGCCAATCCTTCCAAGGCTTCCTCGAGAAAGCCTGTTAGGATTACATCCGTTCCGAGAGTTGCTCCATTGATCATTACTATCCCTGGTCCTATCCCGTACACTTCGGATAAGGCTGTCCCGTGGCACTATGGGGCCGATGTGTACTATCATGGGATCAAACAAGACTTAAAGGTTGAAGAGGATGATACGGATGTCAACAATATTGTTGGGTCTAGCAAGGTCACCCGAAGCAGAAGACTTTTCTCCCCTGAGATCTCCCCACCAACTATTCGGAAGCCTGTTGCTATTTCGCTTGCCAGTATATCTGCTACTATCCCTGTTCATGTTCCAATCATTACCCCTGTCGCCGAGTCATCTGACGCTCGGGGCAAAGAGATCACTGGTGAGCCTGCCCGGATGGAGGCACCGAAAAATATTATTGTAGAAACCTCTAGACAGGAGATAGAGGAAATTTTGAAGATCATCAAGAAAAGCGACTACAATATAGTCGAATAGCTGGGGCAAACCCCGTCGAAGATCTCTATGTTGTCTTTATTGTTGTGCTCAGAAGCCCATGCTAAGACTTTAATCGCTTTCCTTAAAACTGCACATGTGCCACAAGAAACATCTGCTGATCAATTCAAAGACTGTGTGGCTAGTTTGACCGCTGATAACGGGTTGGGTTTCTCCGATGCAGATTTAACTGCCAAAGGAAAGAATCACAATGACGCTCTGCATGTTTCAATCGAGTGCAGGGGCACTACTCTGGCTCACGTGCTGGTGGATACTGGGTCTTCCTTAAATGTTTTGCCCAAGAAAGCATTAGATCGGTTGGATTGTGAAGGGTTGGTCCTGAAGCCAAGTAATATTGTGGTTAGGGCCTTTGACGGGTCCAAAAGGATGGTACATGGAGAGGTGTATGTCCCTGTTAAGGTTGGTTCCCAGACTTTTGCGTCTACATTCTATGTGATGGACATCCGACCATGTTATTCTTGTTTGCTTGGTCGCTTGTGAATTCATAAGGCTGGGGCAGTAACATCTACGCTCCATCAGATGTTAAAATATCCAGTGAAGTGGAAAATTGTTACAGTACGAGGAGAAGAGGAGTACATGGTGAGCCACCTTAACTCTTTTTGGTATGTGGAGATGGATGGGGAGTTAATTGAAACCCCGTGTCAGAAGTTTGAAGAAGTCCCCCAGACTTTGGCGTCGACTGAAACTGTTGCTGAAGATCCTCCAATGAAGATGGCTTCCCTCAAGGACGCCCAGGATGTTATTGAAAAAGAAGCTCAAAGGGTTGTTCGGTGTGCACGGATTGGAAGACCGCCCCTGCGTATCAGTAATCTGGAAGTGAATGCAATTGAAGATGATGATGAAGAGTCAGATTTTGACAGCTGGATTTACCCGACTACCAGTGATGGATTAAGCAACTGGACGACAAAGGACTTTGTGCCCATTTCTTTTATTACACAGTAATAGACTTTTGTTTTGAGTTTTGTAACAGACAATTTGAAACTTTAAGGCCCGGTGCCTTGCCCGAGACACCGTGGCTCTGTTTGTGAGGGCTAAATATTTGTCATTTCCATACATCATCAATAAAGCATTGGACGTTTTCTTGCATTACAAATTTTGCGCTCCTTGTTTTTCTATCTTGCACTTTATTAAAACAACTATAGTCTTACACACACTCACATATCATAATACAGGTCCACATCCACTCTGGATCCCACTGATAACGACTATGATACTACCAATTATGACTTCGAAAGTCCGATCAACCAAGCCAAGGACGAAGGTGAGGATGATTGTGAAGTGCCTGGAGAGCTTGCCAGATTGTTACTTTAGGAAGAGAGGGCCATACAGCCGCATGAAGAGCCAGTGGAAACAATAAATCTGGGCATGGAAGAAGACAAGAAAGAGGTTAAGATTGGTGCAAATCTGGAGTCTAGTGTTAAGCAACGGTTGATTTAGATGCTGCATGACTATGTTGAGATCTTTGCCTGGTCTTATAAAGATATGCCTGGATTGGATACCGATATCGTGGTTCACCGCTTGCCAACCAAAGAAGACTGTCCTCCAGTAAAACAGAAAGTTCGCCGAATGCGCCCAGAGATGTTTGAGAAAATCAAGGCTGAGGTTATGAAACAGTTTGATGCCGGTTTTCTAGCTGTCACTTCTTACCCACAGTGGGTTTCCAACGTGGTTCCAGTGCCGAAGAAAGATGGTAAAGTCCATATGTGTGTAGACTATAGGGATCTGAATAGGGCAAGTCCCAAGGATGATTTCCCTCTGCCTCACATTGATGTTTTGGTCGACAACATCGCACATCATAAGGTCTTCTCCTTTATGGATGGTTTCTCCGGTTACAATCAGATTAAGATGGCTCTCGAGGATATGGAGAAGACAACTTTTGTTACGCAATAGGGTACCTTTTGCTACAAAGTCAAGCCTTTCGGGTTGAAGAATGCTGGGGCAATGTATCAGCGTGCCATGGTCGCTTTGTTCCATGACCTGATTCATCATGAGATTGAGATATACGTTGACGACATGATTGCAAGATCCCAAATTGAAGAGGAACATCTTTACCATCTTCATAAACTATTTGACAGGTTGAAGATGTACAAGCTAAGGTTGAACCCGAACAAGTGCACCTTCAGGGTGAGGTCTGGTAAGATGCTGGGTTTCGTCGTTAGTGATAAAAGTATTCAAGTGAATCCTGTAAAGGTTAAGGCTATATAGGAAATGCCAGCTCCCCGAACTGAAAAAGAAGTCAGAGGCTTTTTGGGACGTCTGAATTACATTGCCCGATTCATTTCGCACCTGATTGCTACTTGTGAACCAATCTTCAAACTATTAAAGAAAGATCAAGTGGTAAGATGGAATGATGAATGTCAAGCCGCTTTCGAAAGGATCAAAGAATATCTCCAAAAGCCATCTATTCTGATGCCTCCAGTTGAAGGGAGACCTTTGATCTTATACTTGACAGTACTCGATAATTCAATGGGGTGTGTGCTGGGGAAGCATGACGAGTCTGTCCGAAAAGAGCATGCCATTTACTACCTTAGCAAAAATTTTACCGACTGTGAGACCCGATACTCACTGCTTGAGAAAACTTGCTGCGCTTTGGCATGGGCTGCTCGCCGGCTGAGACAGTATATGATGACTCACACTACTCTATCGACATCAAAGGTGGATCCAATCAAGTATATCTTCGAAAAGCCTGCTCTGTCCGGAAGAATAGCGAGATGGAAGATGATCTTGACCGAGTATGATATCCAGTATACAATCCAAAAGGAAATCAAGGGAAGTGTGTTGGCAGATCATTTGGCACATCAGGCTTTAGACGACTACCAATCCATGAACTTCGAATTCCCGAATGAGAACATCATGTTGGTGACCGACTTTGAAGAACCTAGATCGGATGAAGGACCTGAGGAAGGATCCTGATGGTCTATGTATTTTGACGGAGCTTCAAACGCTTTGGGTAATGGAATTGGCACCGTGATCATATCTCCTGAAGGCTGTCATACTCCATTCACCGCCCGACTATGTTTTAACTGTACCAACAACATGGAAGAGTATGAAGCGTGCATCATGGGCCTTCGAGCAGCTATTGACCTGAGGATTAAGTTCTTGAGTGTATTCGGAGATTCCGCTCTCATGATCAGTCAGATCAAAGGCGAGTAGGATACGAAACACCCAAATCTTATTCCTTACAAGGAGTATGTATTGATGTTGCTTCCACATTTTGAGAAGATAACCTTTGAATACTTCCCCAGAGAGGAGAATCAGTTGGCGGACGTGGTAGCTACGATGTCTTCTATGTTCAAGGTTAGGTGGGACAATGAAGCTCCCCAGATTACCATTGAGAGGCTGGACGAACCTGCACATTGTTGTGATATCGAGACTGAAGAAGTAACAGATAAACCCTGGTTTCAGGAGGTAAAAAGGTATCTTGAGGCTCAAGAATACCCCGAGGGTGCATCTGTTAATGATAAGAAGTTTCTGAGGAGGTTCGCTGCGAAGTTCTTCATCAGTAATGGTATCCTTTACAAGCGTAACCATGATTCAACCTTACTGCGATGTGTGGATAAGAACGAGGCAGAAAGGATTATGGTGGAGTTACATGAAGGTACCTTCGGGACTCACTCGAGTTGACAAACCATGGCAAAGAAAATCCTACGGGCAGGATATTATTGGTCTATTATGGAAGCCGACTGTTATCAGCATTCTCGGACCTGTCATAAGTGCCAAGTCTATGCTGATAACGTGCACATACCTCCAATTCCTCTGAACGTCTTGACAGCTCCTTGGCCCTTTGCAATGTGGGGCATCGATATGATCGGCGAGATCAGACCTACTGCGTCCAACGGACATCGTTTCATCCTGGTAGCAATTGATTACTTTACGAAATGGGTTGAGGCAGCTTCCTTTGCTACAGTGACCAAGAACGCCGTGGCACAATTTATTCGGCACAATCTGATATGTCGATATGGTGTACCAGAGAGGATCATTATGGACAACGGTATAAATCTCAACAATACTATGATCATCGAGCTCTGCAAGCAGTTCAAGATACAGCATCACAACTCTTCTCCTTACCGGTCGAGGATGAATGGGGCTGTTGAAGCGGCTAATAAGAATATTAAGAAGATTGTGCAGAAAATGACGGTGACATACAAAGATTGGCACGAGATGTTACCATTTGCTCTTCATGGTTACCGAACTTCAGTACGAACTTCAACAAGGGCAACACCATATCCCTTGGTATATAGTATGGAAGCAGTCTTACCCATTGAGGTTCAGATACCCTCTCTTCGGATTATGAAGGACGCGGGTTTGAGCGAGGACGACTGGATCCAGACCCGACTTGATCAGCTAAACTTAATCGACGAAAAGAGACTTACTGCTATTTGTCATGGTCAGACGTATCAAAAGCGGATGATCAAGGCATTTAACAAGAAAGTCAGACGACAAGAATATCAAGTTGGGGATCTGGTGATCAAGCGCATCATACTGCCGCAAGGTGATCCTAGGGGAAAATGGACCCCTACGTACGAAGGGCCACTTGTGGTTAAGAACATTTTCTCAGGAGGAGCTATGATTCTAACCACCATGGATGGTGACGACCTTCCTCACCCCGTCAATGCAGACATAGTGAAAAAATACTACGCATAATCAAAGACCCGCTAGGTCGACTGGCCTAGGCAAAAATAAGGGCTTCCCGGCGAACGAAAAGGGTTTGGGCAAAAATAAGGGATGAAAATGAAAAAAAACTGTACACCCGGCGTCGAAAACCTGGAAAGGCAGCTTGGGAAAAAAGGGTATCCCGGTGGACTGAAAACCTGAAAGGGCGGTCCAGGCAAAAATTAGGGATTAAAGCGTAACACTATGTCACATTTGATCACCTTGCAACCAGACTTCGGTATCGACAATCATGCTCGGACGACACTAATCAATCTGATCTACCTTCAACCAAGTAGCAAAGTGATGAGATACTCGAGGATATAAGGGCAATAGCAGAGTTGGAACCCAGTGGGATTGTTCACATAGTTGTTTTTCTTTATTTTTCACAAACTGTATAAATTCTATTGTTCGACGGTGTTCTCTTACTAGGACGTCAGCCTCTTGTACAAAAAACGCCTATTTACAGGCCAAACTTCAAAATCAATACAAGTCATTTTCACAAAGAAATTTCAAATTGTTTTCTTTTTTTTTGTTTTGTTTTGCAAGAACGTCCAATGTTCATTTTTGATATATGCATTTGACAATAATTTCTGCTCATAAACATTTACATACAAAACAAAAGACGATTACTTGTAATATCAGGAACACGGGCAAATAAGAAATGTTTGAACCATATGGTTGCTCTATTCACCAGGTATAGGGATAGACCTAGTTGGAGAAAACGACTGAAGGTAGAATCATTCCCCGTAGAGTAAGGAAAAGACAATGATATTAGCGGTCCCGAACAGGACACCACTCTCCCTAGCTGAGGCTCGCAACTGCGAATGAGTCGGTAATATTCTCCCCAAGCAGAGTTTATCTATCACCAGCACTAGAAAATCATCCCCAGTGGATCTTGGAGAACTATTCCGAGTGGAGCTTGGAGAATTATGCCCAGTAGAGCCTGGAGGATTGTCCCCAATAGAGTCTAAAAGGTTATCCCCAGTGAAGTCACCATTGAAAAATCATCCCCAGCGGAGTTCTTTTCTTTTATAAACAGAAACTCAATTCCCAACAGAGTGCATCATCGCCTGCAACGGTAACTCATCCCCAGCTGAGTTTATTCCTCCAAATCAACAGGTCTTCTAGCAAAAACATCTCTTCCCCCACAGAGTCATTCCCTCGTCAGTCTATTCCCCAGCGGAGTTATTCTCTCCTGCAGGATTATGCTCACAATCATCTTCATTCACTGTCCCCAGCGAGAGAGAAGAATTCAACTTTTGTTCTCTCCAGCAGCAATCCGGGATTTATTTTCCCCAGCTAGAGATTGTCATAAAAAACATTACATGTCCATACATCATGACATATGCATACGGATCATACAACACAACCTCATTTATTTTGAGAACATCATTGCTTGATACATATCATGCATTACATACAATTAACCTTTACCTTTCAGGAAAGATACAATCAAATTCTCACAAAGTCCAAGTTATGAAGCCCGGGTATGACCGGATAGTATCTTGATTCCTACAACATATTGTGAAACTCGGAGAACGACCGGATAACAGTATCAGACTACCGCGAAGCCTGGGTTACGACCAGATAGTGGTATCGCTTAAGAGTAAGCTATGAAGCCCGGATTCAACCGGATAATAGTTTAATCCCCAACAAATTGCGAAGCCTGGATTACAACCAGATAGTAGTTCACTTTCCTCTTCAACAGAGATGATTCCTCAGTAGAATAACGGACGACCGAAGTTCCTAAAATTCAACAAAGATGATTCCTCAGTAGAATAACGAACGACCGAAGTTCCTAAAATTCAACAGAGATGATTCCTCAGTAGAATAACGGACGACCGAAGTTCCTAAAATTCAACAAAGATGATTCCTCAGTAGAATAACGGACGACCGAAGTTCCTAAAATTCAACAGAGATGATTCCTCAGTAGAATAATGGACGACCGAAGTTCCTAAAATTCAACAGAGATGATTCCTCAGTAGAATAACGGACGACCGAAGTTCCTAAAACTCAACAGAGATGATTCCTCAGTAGAATAACGGGCGAACGAAGTTCCTAAAATTCAAATGAGATGATTCTTCAGTAGAATAACGAACGACTAAAGTTCGTAAAATTCAACAGAGATAATTCCTCAGTAGAATAACGGATGACCGAAGTTCCTAAAATTCAACAGAGATGTTTCCTCAACAAGAATAAAGGATGACCGAAGTTCCTAAAATTCAACAGAGATGATACCCTAGTAGAATAACGGATGACTAAAGCTCCTAAAATTCTATTTCTCTCAAGACAGAGATCAACATTCCTCAGCGGAATCTTCCTCAACAACAGGTATACAAGCTCTCGCTAAAGAATCTCTTATGCGATCGACACGCCTTCAGATGGCATCTTTAAGCCCATATCCCGTCAGCCATTTCCAAATGGCATCCGTAAGCACATTCCCGACATCGCAAGACGGATACCACTTCATGCGAGTGCAAATTTCTGGGCAATCTAGTGTTCAATCATCTTCCACCTTCAGATCACGAAAGGCACGCAAGCCAATCTACATCCCCAGGTTTAAGAAGATTGAACATGGGCAGCTATTGTACCCAAAAATTTGCCCTCCCATATTTCTCAAAACATTTCAAGAAAGATCCTCAAGTTGCTCAAGGAAGCCCGAGGGTTGACCAGACAAGCTCTCTCCTAAGGCAGTCTACCTCAAATTAGGGTTTCATATTGCATCAAGTTACTTGAGTCCAAGGGATCTCAAATTCTCACCAATGTCCTAATATGTTCTCAAGATCATCCATGTCAAGTTTCAAGCCCTACAGAGAAAATTTGCTCAGTCAATTGCTCAAAGGCCTGAAAATCGACTGTGCTAGGGCAAAAGTCAACTGTGACCCCCTTACAGTCAAACTTCAAGATTTTTGGTCAACATCCTCATTTTGAAGTATTTTTCATCATTTGATCAAGGGTTGATCATGATTCATCAAGGATTTCTCATAATTCATCAAGAACCAAAAGTTGTTAAATTAGGGTTTTGTAGGAAAAGTCAACTCAACTTTGACAAAGCATAACTTTCTCATACTTTATGAGAAATGACCCATCCAAAGCTCATTTTGAAGAGGATTCCATGATCTACAAGTCATCTTCAGCTACAAAGTTCAAAATATGCACCCACAAGAAGTTTTGAATTTGGACATTATAGGTCATTTTGAAAAGTCAACAAAAACACATTTTTTTGTCAAAGATTCATACATGTGCATGGAATATGAAATTGAGATTGGACCAAAAGGGTTGATTAGAGGACACCTAAAGCTTTCTAAAAAGTCCAAGAACACTTTCAAAGAGTCAAAATTAAGGAAGTTATGCAATGGGGAAGTTGACCCTTTTTGCAAAATTGCCAAAAGTCAACTATGCCTAAAACTTCAAATTTTTGCCAAATGGGCCCAATCTTTTTTACTTGTTTTGAGTTGGCAACATGATCCACGAGCCCTAGCCTTTGCCACTTGTCATTATCTTGTTTTATTATTTATTTTGATTTTGATTTGAATTAAATCATTTTTAATCAAAACAAATCATAAAAAATCCAAAATATTGAAAACTCAATTTTTTTTACATGATTCAGGTCTTAATATCCAGCTAGCATGAGATCAAACTCGTGTAAAGGCATGAGGTGCACAAAAAGATTGAATTAGGCTATTTTTGGAATGATATTCAAAGTGTATCAAATCACAATAAAATTCAATAATGGAGGAAGATTGAGATAAGGTTTTCGAACCCTAATCCAGTCCTTGATACATATAGAACGTATGCAGACAAAAAGAGGAGAGAAGGAGGCGTATGAACCAGAACAAAAACTTGAAAAAACAAGAAAAAGTGCAAACACGAATTCCCTCTTATAGGAAATTTCGAGATCCTTGGACCATCTCAATCGATTCCTAGGATCCCCAGCAAGCAAAAGCAATCCAAAACGAGCACTCCCAAGCCCTATAACGCACTGTAAGTCAATCATGGTATTGCAATTTTCTTGAATTCTAATTGCATCATTCCTGTACTTATAGCATGAAATAGTTATAGTTTCTTACTCCTTTGAACATTTGTAAGCTTTCTATATTGTTTAATTGCATTTATATGGACTATACTGGATTTCACCATTATTAGGGTTTCTTGCTTCAATTTGGGATTTTCTTTTACAGGCAAAATTAGGCCACGAAAGGGCCACCATTATACTCAGGAGGTCCAAACGAATTGATTGGTGGCCCTAGTTTTTATTCATCCTGCTCATAGTTGATTTTGAGAATATACAAGTCTGTAGTGACGGACAAACGTCTGTAGGTAAAAGTCTGGGACTTTTACCAACAGATGCAAGGAGGGAGACGAAGACGTGGCAAGCCATCACTCATTCATTTGAAAATTCACGCGTATATCTTTTTATTTCGCTTGCTTATTATATAATAATTGTTGTTTGTCTTGTATACAACTAACACAATTGGCCCAGTGGTAGCCAGGCAAGCGTTAAGGCGTTGGGGAGCTTGAGGTCAGGGGTTCGACCCTTGCCTCCAACGTTTGCATTTTTCTTGATTTCTTTCTACAGATCTCATGCGTACACAAGTTCAAGATCCACCATACACCATCATGATCTAGTCTGCCAAGTGGTCAGATGGCCAGATCCAAGGGCCATCCATGGAGGATCACCATAAGCCACAGTCAACGTGCAACAATGGATCCAAAAAGTCAAGCGTGGACCTTTGCTTCTTGGGCCTAGATTTGGCTATTTGCACCCCCTCCAAATTACTTTCAGGCCCAATTTCTTCACCTTTTTCTTTTTATATTTTATTTTAATTTATTTATTTATTTTATTTACTAACACCAATAATTATTTCCTTTTTATCAAAAAATCAAAAAAATAATACTTTTCACAAATTAGGTTTAGATTTTATTTTTTATCAAAAAATTAATTAATTAAATTAGATTGTAATTTTAGATAACTTTAATTCCTTTTGTATATAATTAAAATTAATTAGAACAAATAGGTTTTTAGTTCTAACTTAATTATATTTTCTTTTCTTAAAAATAAATAAAAACACAAAAAATAGGCCATGTAATTATTTTTATTAATTAATTTAATCACTAATTATTTTTGTATTTAATTTTAAAACCTAATCTTTTTCTTAAAAAAATATTAAAAACAACAAAAAAACAGTTTTTCTTTTGATTAGGTTAGAAGGTCAAAACCCTAGTTCACTCTTGTTCTAACTTTCATCGCGCGCTTTATGTTATTATTTTTACCCTATTATTGTAACTGCCTACAAGTTGTAATAGTTAATTAGGTCTTTATTTTAATTTATCACTTTATTTTTAAAGGGTTTGTTTTTTGGCTATGTAAATACCAGAAGCCTTGTAATAGCGTAGTTTAATTTCCGCACTTTAATTTCTGCAAAATATTAAACTGTTAGATGTATGATATTAGGATGCATGACAAGAATGTATGATTAACTTTAAAACAGTTAGATAACCCTAAAATATGCAAAGATAAATAATCTAAAATTGAATCACTCGCACATGCACACTCCTAGGGTACACTCCCACTTGGTTGCCTTTGGTAAACGGTCATTGAGTATAGGATGTTTTAGTGGTCGTCCTTTTGTCTAAACAAAGATCAAAGTCCCGATTCAGAAAAGTTGCCTCGGAATTGTTCCCTTGAATAATTGATCTAAGACATTAGGGTTATTACTAAGACGTCTTATCATTGCTTTAGTGACCGTACGTCCCTTTTGAATTGACCCTCAAAACTCCAACGACGGTGCTACCTACTCACTAATAGTGGGATAGAATTTTCTAAAGGAAATAAACATAGAACGATTATTTTTTCAAGTAGGTAGATTAGCTCTTAAGTACTTGTTCAATCCAAACAAACTTTTTCACACTTACACTCTTTTACAAACAAAGTTTCAAAAATACTTCATTACACTCTTGAAGACAGAAGCAAGAGTTAAATCAAAGTCAAAACAAAAGCTTTTCAAATCACACAAACACAAAGAAAACAATTTTGAAAATGATGAGCAAGTACCTAAGAGCCCGTAGATAACTACGGATAGAAAGGGTGTTAATACCTTCCCTTTCTATAATCTACCCCCCGTACTCAGAAATATCTCGAAAAAGGAATTTTTCTGTGCTTTTTTCCTTTCCTTGTTGGATAAAATAAAAGTCGGTGGCGAGTCTTGCTTACCGCGACATTTTGCAAACACAAACACAAAATGCAAACCAGCATTCCTAAAAAGGAAACAGTCCCGGTTCTGGCCACCGTATCACAGGTCCAACCGAAGGAGCCATGATTAGCAAGTCATAGCCAATCGAAGAGCAAAGATAAGGTGTACTTTGAAGGCATGTCAACAAAGTGTCCTTCGATTGGCATATCAGAACAAGATATCTTTTGATAAGCATATCAATAAGTTTACATTTTGATTGGCCCAAATTGAGGGAAATCGAAGAAGGAGGAATGAAGCTTCGACCATCCTCAAAGTCACTTCGAATGGCTACCTAAAAGAGCAAAGGCATCCCAAGCTTCCGATTCCCATCAAGTTGGAGGCCCAAAACAACTCAGAGCAAGCTGGCAGAAACGCGTGTTTAGATCAAATATGGCAAGTTTTCATGCAAAAATCAAATCAAATCTCTCCCTCATGATGAACAAAGATTTAGTACACAAATGTTGGCCTAAATCTTTGCATATATAAACATAACAATCTCAGATGCAAGGGGACGGACATACTGCCTCATACACGCATGCACGACTTAAGAAAAGCATACCAAAAAACCCTCAAAATCCAGCAAAGTTGTCAAAATAAAAACACTCTTTGCAGGCTCCTCAAAGTTCAATCAAATACCAGCTCTCCTCCAAGCCTGAAGCACACCCAAAAGTCACGCACCAAGCCCACCAGTCCTTGGTAAAATTCTGGATCACAAAATTTCGATTACTATTTGAATTGCTTTTACATGCATGTTTGTGTTATTATTGATCATTCATATGAATATAAGTGTTGGAAGTACAGGGTGCCATTTTAAGGCTTCGAAGCGGCCAGGCTTCAAACTAGGTGATACAAAGATCTTGTGCCAGTTTTAACCCCATATTTGGGTTTAGGAGATGATCATACGTATGGTATGGTCTTTGGATTTGTTTCGATCCAGAATTTGATCAAATTTGCAGGTGTGTGTGCAAGGGAAGGACCTGGGTTCGATACCCATGCCCTGCATTTCGCTTTCTTTCTTAACTATTTCCTTTCAGATTCGATGTTTTAAGTTCAAAGACCCTGTGTGCATAAATCACCACCATCAATGGCCAGCAGATGGAGATCTAACGTTTCAGGCACGTTGTATATGATGAACCCTCAAAGGGGAGAATCACACTGGATCCATATAGGACCTTGGGCTAGATTAGTCTGGGCCTGCATTTTACAGTCTCACACCTCCCAGTTTATTTTCGATACCCAGGCCCATTTGGATTGTGTTTTATTTTTATTCTTTTAATTTGTTTGTTTTATTTAATCAGCAAGTTTTTTTAATCAAATAAAAAAATCAACAAAACTTCGCATTAGTTTTTCTTTTAAATAATTAATTTTTGAAATGAATTAATTAATTAACTTTAACATGTTTTTTTCTCTCAAAAATTAAAATAAGTTAGTACTTAGGATTTAATCTAATTCAAATATTTTCTTAACAAAAATACAAAAATATTAGAATTAGGTTTAATTTCATTTAATATTTGTTTTCTTAATTAAATTTAGATTTAGTTTAATTATTTCTCTTAATAAAAACAACCAAAAAGAAATTTCTTTCCCTTAGAACTTTTTAGGGCTTAAACATCATTTTAAATCTGCGCGCGTTCAATATTTCCTTTCTATTCTTTTTCATATTTTTGTACCTGTTGATGGGATGTAATAGATGATTAACTAGGGCTTTACTGCTTTCTTTATTTTCTTTTCCCGCAGTTTTGGACATATAAAAACCCCTCCCCAAAAGCTTTGTAATAGCGTAGGATTTACGATTCCCGCACTTTAAATTTCTGCAAAATATTAACTGGTAGTAATTAGGTTTGTATGGAAAGAATGAAATCAAACGTTACTAAACCTAATAACAAAGATAAATGAACTGAATTGAATCACTTGCACATATGCACCTCTAAGATACACCCACTTAGGTTGCCTTCGGAAAAATAGTCATGTCCCTCGAAACGGAGACGCTTTAGCAAAGACCCATAAATCAAAAGATCATAGTCCCTCAATGACCCTACAATGTTGCCTTTCGGTAAATGATCTCGTCCCTTGAACAAAATTGCTAAAGCGTCTCCATATGTTTCCTTTATGACTGTACGTCTCTTCGAATGTCCCTCATACATCCAACGATAAGGATACCTACTCACTAATAGTAGGATAGCACTGTCAAAAACAACTTTTAAAAATGTTTGTTATATCAACACTCTTGAGGACTAATACAAGAGTTATCATAAAGCAAATCGCCGCACTAAGGCATTCTCAAGCTACTTTTTTCAAAACACAAAGCACGAGGTAGTTTTTTCTGAATGAGCTAAGCATCTAAGAGCCCATAGAAAACTACAGATGGAAAGGGTGCTAACACCTTCCCTTTCCATAATCTACCCCCTTACTCAGAAAATTCTCAAAAAGGTCTTTTTCTGTTCTTTTCACCATTTCCTTTGTTGGATAAAAGAAAAGTCAGTGGCGACACTTTCTTACCGCAACATTTGCAAACACAAACTCAAAACCAGTATAACAGTCGGTTATGCCACTGTATCACAGAACTGGCGACTCTGCTGGGGATCTTTTAAAAGTGGGGTTACCTTAGAGCTTAGGTCATATGTAAATTTCTTTGCTTACTTTATCTTTGAGGGTTTTGCTTGGGTTTACTTGTAAAGATCCTACACCCGGATCTGGGGCACCTTTTAGGTAAGTAGAAATATATCGCGGGGACTGTGCGAGGTATACCGACACGGTTGAAATGATAGCTATGTTGATGTGACACATTTGTTGGTACTGGCAGCCCTTGAGTAGTCAAGGAGAATACAGGGCCGTTTTATAGTGTCATGGAGCATCAACTGACCTTAGAACCTTTAATTTAACCAACTTGGCCATTAGGAAGTAGTGAGATAGCCTGCTTTGGTGCAGTCCGAAGTTGGTTGATACTCGATACTACACACATTGAGATCTGACTTCTGGGATATTTCGATCACCAATAAAGAGGCTTGCACTAAAACAATGCTCGGTGAAGAAAGATCAGTGATATGGAGGTTCCCTAGAACCCGGTTACTATTGATAGGACAGGTCGAACCAAATATACTTCAAGAGGGTACTTACCTATGGAATCCATGCAAGCCTAAACCTAATGATCTGTTTGTGTGATTGTATATATTTTTTTATACATAACATCATAACATGGTATATCACACTAACCATTTCAAGGACTTTTAGGACTTATCTTTGTGTCTATTTTGTAGGACATGGCTCCCATTCGCAGAAATATTATCCAAGTCAGCCTTGTAAGGGTACCTCCTCAACTCGAAGAGTTATCATCAAGGGTTCTTGAGAATTCCCCATTCACTAAAAGACATGGTCGACTCCTTAGTTTGGTCACCTCAAACCCTGATAAAGATATGCTGAAAGTTCTCTTCCAGTTCTTTGACCCGTTACATCACTGCTTTACATTTCCCGATTACCAGTTAGTGCCTACCATGGAATATTTTTCTCAGTTATTGGGTGTGCCTATCCTAAATCAGTTACCCTTCAACGGTATGGAAAGAGACCCAAATCCTGAAGAAGTTGCTCAAGCCTTGTATTTACAATGGTCCGACATTGTGGCAAATTGGGAAACAAGAAGCGGTATCAAAGGGTTTCTAGCCATGTTCTTGTTTGAAAAAGCTCACTATTTTTGGGATACTTTGGACTTACAATCCTTTGAAGAGGTATTGGCCCTTTTCATTTATGGGATGGTACTATTCCCTAATTCGGACCAACTCATAGACGTGAATGCGGTCAAAGTCTTCTTGTCTCATAATTTGGTGCCTACTTTGCTTGGAGACATTCTTCACTCTTTTCACATTCGCACTGTAAAGAGAAGAGGGACCCTTATGTGTTGCACTCCTCTATTTGATAGGTGGTTTATTTCTCACCAACCCCGGTATGTTGTGAAGAACGAACAAGGCTTAAGATGGTGTAGCAGGCTGATGTCTCTCACACATTCGGATATTCACTGGTGTCCTTGATCTGTGGAAGATGTTACCATCATTGATCGCTGTGGGGAATTCCCTAATGTCCCTCTCCTAGGAATTAGGGGAGGAATCACTTATAACCCTTGTTTGGTGTTGCGGAAGTTTGGGAATTCTAGGAGGGATGTCCCTCATGATGTATTAGTTTAAGACATTGTGTTCAACTACGAGGATGATGTTCAAGGGTACCGTCAGAGGTTCATCCGAGCTTGGGGCATGATAAACAAAGTGGATATCAAGACACTGGGGCACAAGAACTCCATCCCTTTAGAGCCTTATCTTAAGTGGGTGCGAGCTCGCACTTAAAATCTAATGATGCCTTATCCCGCCATTCTACCCATCCTCATGGAACCCGTTGCAGATGCATATGTACCTCATACCATTCTCCATCCTGACATGCCAACAAATCTCGAGTAATTAAAAAGTTCTTGGGATCAACTTAAAGAGGAACGATATACTTTTGAATCCCAATTCTATGCAATTGAGAAAAAGGTTTTGGAGCTTACAAGACAACTGCATGAAGAACAAAGTTTGAATGCCTATATTGCACCAAAGAGGATGCGCTCATGGGAAGCTTGAGTCCTGTTTGATTTAGGAGTTTTGTTTACTTTTGTCTCTTCCATTGTAAGCCCAAGGGGCATCATTGTAATAATTTAAACTTATTAATGCAATTAATGTCTGTTCTTCTCTTTGATTAAGCAAGTTTAAGATCTCAAAAGTCCTTGAAAACATTGCATAAACACTATCATGCATTTCATTGCATAAACAGGTATTTCAAGATAAATTTCGTATTCTTTTCGCTGTTTATTTCAGTAAAAGAAATGGCTCTCGAACAAAGAGTGAAAGACCTCCAAGCTCGGAACACTCAGTTTTAGCAAATGTTCCTGGCTTTGGCCCAGGGGCAAGAAGATATGAAAGCTTTAATCATCAAAGAGAAGACCAAGAAGTCGAAGAAACCAGTTGGTGTATTGAATTTGGGAAGAAGGATCAGAGGACCAATTAAGCGAGCTATAGATTTTGCAACCCCGTCAAATGAGGGGGACATTCAAGAAGAGAAACTAGTGGAAGAAGACAACAATCCAGGGTCTGAGAAGATGAACCTGACTATTCTGAGGAGTAGTATCCTCTTGCTGATGATAAATATAAACAGCTAGAGGATCGGCTCAATTCTATGGAGATTCAGAGGATACCCGAGTTGGATTTTGAGGAGCTAGGTCTGATCTCAGGGGTGGTCATCCCGTGAAAATTCAAGGTCACTATGTTTGCTAAGTATGATGGTGTCTCCTGTCCTAAGCTTCACTTAAGGTCATATGTAAGGAAGATTCAACCCCACACTACTGACAGGAATCTGTGGGTCCATTTCTTCCAGGAAAGTTTGGCAGGGACTCAGTTGAAATGGTTCTATCAACTGGAGAGAACCAACATTCACAATTGGGAAAATCTGGCTGCTGCTTTCTACAAGCAGTATCAATATAATGCTTACCTCGCCCCAACTCGTACACATTTGCAAAGTATGTCTATGGGTTCCAGCGAGGGTGTTTACCCCAAAATTTGCCCTCTCATTTCTTAAAAAAATCATCCTGGACCCTCAGGTTTGCTTCTATCAAGTTTCAAGCCTTGAATTACAAATTTTCCAAGAAAATCATTCACAAGGGGAAAATGGTCAAAAGCACACTGAAAAATCAAACTTTGACTTTTTGACCAAATTTGAGTCCCAAAAATCACATTGCGTCAAGACGTCCAAAAGGTGAAATTTGATCATCAAAGGAATCAAGAGAATCAAAAATCCAACTTTTGCAAGACTTTGAAAATTTTCTAAGTATTTTCTATACTTGTTAATTTCATTTGGCTCGTGACATTTTACTACAATTCCAAATATTCTAAAATGAGGCAAATAATTCAAGTTGTTACCAAGTGACATTTTTGAAAATTTTACAAATTCTAAAACTATGTCTTGTTTGGATTTTTCTATTTAACTGGAAAAAAAAACTTTGTTACAATGTTTTGTCCTTGATACAATGTGCATAAAATACTCCATAAGACCAAATTTGTTTCATAATACAAATTTTGTTGTCCAAGTTGAACAAAGCATGATATACTGCATTGTCCCAACACCCCAAAAGCCTGCTCCGTTATAGTCCTGCAAATAAACTTGTGCTATGATGTACCACAAATCTGCATATGCTGTCCTATACAGTCCAAAACTGCTTTATGCAGTCTGCACCAACCTGCATCACAACAGCCCCAAAATTGCACCAAAATGGAAAAAGAAAATTGGGTGAATAAAGTATCAAAACATTAGGCAAAAGAACAATTCAAAATGACTTATTTTATTTCCCCCCTAAACCTCAGTCAAGGGTCTACAATAGGAACTATTTCATATGACATAGGGGTTGGAATTTTTGGAGAGAGGAGAGAGTTTTGAACAGAAAAATAGTGTTCTTTTTAACTTTGACTCATTCAGAAAGAAACCAGCTCTAATCTCATTCAAAACAGAACTTCAATCCATTTTACAAACTCTCCCATAAACCAAACACCTTAGCACATAGAGAGTGTAAAAACACTAAAACAGTTTCTGTTAGTGCCATTATCCTCACCATCCAAACATAAAAACAATATTGTACAATTTGGCTAGGTTTCAACAGTTTGGAACAAGCCTTGACTGGGTTTCAATAGTTTGGAACAAGCTGCCTGGAGATTCATTGGAGCCCTCACAACATCTTGAAAAGTATTCAGATTTCAAACACCAAGTGTAGTTTCCAGGTAAGTCTTCTTGACTTGGTATATTTTTTTTCATACATCATTAATGATTTATTCTTGAAGATAAGATGTAGTAATCGTTGCCCCATTTTAGCAAACCGTTTGCTTGTTGTTTATATTTAACAATCATATGTTGTAAACTGCCATGTATGGACAATAAAACAATGTTTAAGGTAGAAAAATGCAGTATGTATCGACACATACACACATGTGTCGACTCATCCTAGTAAAAAACAGGGTATGAATCGACACATAAACCCCATGCATCGACTCATACTGATCCCAGGTCCCAAAACAGAAGGTTGAAAAGTCCATGAATCGATACAAAACGCGTATGCGTCAACACAAAGAAGGTGTATGAGTCGACACATCCCATTATGTGTCGACTCATACTGAGTTGATTTTTCTTTACAAGAGCAAGGAAAAGTTATGTGTTGATGCATAACAGCATGTGTCGACACATAATGGTTCAAAAAGAAGTTTCTCCCATTTTCTATACTGTTTATGCATATATTTTTCATTACTGCCCATTAGTTCGATGTGGTTGTAATAATTAGACATTTATTTTATCCCTATTTGCAAATTAAACCCCCATCCTCCTCAAGATGTAATAGCTTAGGATTTTATTCTCCGCATTTTATTTTTGCTTTCATATATTGCTAGTAATTAGAATGTATGGCAAGATAAAATAAACAAATAGATAACTCTTAAATACAAGACAAAATTCATGCAATCAAACACACTTGCACACTAGCACCCTTAAGGTAATATCACTTGTTTCCTATCGGAAAAAATAGTCATGTCCCTCGAACATGGGCATTTTAGCAAAGACCCTCGATAAAAGATCGTAGTCCCTTGATGAACCTCGATGTTGCCTTCAGTAAACTATCTAGTCCCTAAACGACATTGCTAAAACGTCCCATAGGTTGCCTTCTATAACAATACAAACATCCCACGCTCGTCCCTTTACATCCAACGATGGAGCTTCTTACCAAAACAATGGTAAAGATAGCAACATCTAAAAGAGGAGGAAAAGAACACTAAAGACCTTTTGAGTAGGTAGATTTTCTCCTAGTTGCTCACTCGCTCACAACAAAAAACATTTTATACACCAACACTCTCATTTTGAAACATTTTCAAAAGACAACACTTTGTACGTGTTCTTATAGAAACGAGAGCCATTACAAAGACACCCTTTTCAAAATCACTTTCAAAACCCACATCACAAAGAACATTTCAAACAAAAGCCAGTGATCTAGCAAGCAACTAAGAGCCCATGGAAAACCATGGATGAAAGGGGTGCTAACACCTTCCCCTTTCATTATCTACCCCTTGAACTCAATAAAACATCTCTAAAGGTCTTTTCTGTGCTTTTTCACCTGTCCTTGTTGGATAAAAGAAAAGTCGGTGGCGACTCTTGCTATCCGCAACATTTGCGATCATACGCGAAACAAAAAGTCAGTTCTCCCACTGTATCGCAGAACTGGCGACTCTGTTGGGAATTTTTTAAAAGTGGGGTTACCTTAGGGCTAGATCACATTTACTTGCTTTCATTGTTTGATTTGTTTGCTTTACATTTTGGTTCTTTGTTTGGGTTTGGATCCTCTACCCGGATTTGGGACACCTTATAGGTAAGTAGAAATACGTTGTGGAAACTGTATGGGGTATACCGACATGGTCTAAGCAATAGCTACGTTAGTGCGACATATTTGTGGGTACCGGTATCCCTTGAGTTAATCAAGGAGAATACGGGGCTGCTGAGTGATATGATGAAGCACTAATGAACTTTTAGAACCTTTACTTGACCATCTTGGCCTTTAGGACATAGTGAGATGACCGGCTTTGGTACAGTTCGAAGTTGGTAGATACTCGATACTACACTCATTGAGGTTTGGTTTCTTGGGATATTTCGGTCGTCATTAAAGAGGCTTGCGCTGAAACAAAGACCAAAGAAACAAACCAGTGATATTGAGCTCCTTAGAACCCGGCTACTATTACTAGGACAGGTTTGAGCCAACTAAAACTTCAAGAGGGTAATTACCTATGAGACACCATGCGAGCCTAAACCTAAGAACTTGTTTGCTTTGTTTGTATATACATACATGTACATAACATCATGAACATCATAACATCATAACACATTCACTAACCATTTCAAGGATATTGGGATTTATCTTTGTTCTATTTTGTAGGGTATGGATTCTCCTCGCAGGAAAACTATTCAAGTCAACCTTGTAAGTATTCCTCCACAACTTAAGGAGTTAGCTTCAAGGATTCCGGAAAATTCTCCATTCACCGAGAGACATGGTCTCCTACTCAACTTGGTCACCTCCAACACTGATGAGGACATGATGAAGGTGCTCTTTCAATTCTTTGATCCCTTACACCATTTCTTCACATTTCCCAACTATCAACTTATGCCTACTTTAGAAGAATTCTCCTGACTCTTGAGGATTCCCATTCTCAATCAACTACCTTTCAACGGTACAAAAAGAGACCCAAAGCTATAAGAGATCGCTCAAGCTCTATACTTGCACTCATCTGATGTCACAACTCATTGGGAAACAAGGAGTGTGTGATACGGTGGAAGAACTGACTTGGTTTTGCATTTTGTATTCGCAAATGTTGCGGTTTAGCAAGAGTCGCCACCGACTTTTTATTTTATCCTAAGGAAAGGTCAAAAAGCACATGAAAGACCTTTGATATGTTTTCGTGGGTTCGGGGAGTATATTATAGAAAGGGAAGGTATTAGCACCCTTTCTATCCATGGTTATCCATGGGCTCTTAGTTACTTGCTTAGATCACTTGCCTTTGCTTTTCAATTGTTTGAAATGGTGCTTTGTGTGTGTGGTTTTTAAAATGTTTTGAAAAAGATGTCTTGTCTAGGCAACCTTTGTAACAATTTGTTTGAATGTTTTACAAAGGTGTTTGTCTTTTTGAAAAGATGTTTCAATGTTTTTGAAAGTTTGTTTTGAAATCGTGTTGAGATGTGTGTTTGAAAAATGGCAAGGAGGTTTTGCAAGTTTGATCAAGTAACTAAGAGTTATCTACCCTAATTTTACTCAAAGATCTTTCTCATGTTTTTTAACCCTTTTAACAGTGTTATTTCACCATTGTATTTGGTGAACAACCTTGTGTTAGGATGTTTAAACGGGACAGGCGCGGGTCATCGTATGCAATCATTGAAGGCAACTTGTGAGACGCTCTAGCAATCTCGTAAGGGACGAGATCGTTTTATTGAAGGCAACATCGAGGGTCGTCGAGGGACTACGATCTTTGTTTATCGAAAGGACAACTGCTAGAGTGTCTCATACTCGAGGGACACGATTGCATTTTCTGAGGCAACAAGTGGAATTACCCTAAGGGGTGCATGTGTGAATAATGTGTTTGATTTGCATGCATCTAGTCTTTGATTAGGGGTTATCTACTTGTTGTTTTCATCTTTCTATACATCCTAATTACTAGCATTTGTGCAAAAGTAATAAAAATGCAGAAAATAAATCCTACGCTATTACAACCATATTGAAAAGCAAGAAATATAAAGACAAAACAAAAATAAAAGGAATAAAAATGCTCCTTTCGATCTGGGCAGAGACACCCTTCGATTCTGCCCTTCCTGACCTCCTTCGATTTGGGCCTGGAGTCAGTAAGGTCGTGTCTTTTGATTTCACCCTTCTCCTGCTTCCTTCGATTGAGATTTGGCAGTCGGTGTGGACATCCTCTTGGCTACTTCTTTCGTTTGAGGCCTGGGGTCAACGTGAAGTACACTCTTTGCCTCAGGCTCCTTGCTGCTTTTTTCGACTGCAGGAGTGCTAAGCCCTTAGGTTGAGATTCTAAAGGCTTGAATGCTTAGCCAATCGAAGGATACAGAGAACCTGTTTTAAACTTTTAAAACACAACACTCAAGTGTAACTTTCAAAGCTACAGGCCATGGGTTAGCACAAGATTAACGGGTCTCAAAAGTCCAAAGTCTAAACAGTCAGGGTCGAAACTTTCAACATATAGGCATTCAGGATCGAAGATTTAAACATGGTCAAACTCCCTAGATGAAATATCTACATTTTTTATTGGTATGCACACATAATATAAAAATGAAATGGTTCTAAGTTTACAGTGAACTTACCTCTTGAAGCGCTTAAATTAAAGGAAACTGTAAATGACTTCCTTGGTGATGAATGGAAGTTCGTTGGGCTCTTCCTAAGGTTAGTTCAATCACAATATGGCCTGAACAGTCACTGAATCGAGGGAGGGAGTTTTATAGTGGTGAATGAATTGAAAGTTATTATATAACTGTCTAAAGGATAAATCGAAGGCTGGTTATCTGGCTGTTGGAGAGTGAATCGAAGGATCCACCAAGGTATGAAGGGTCTAAGTTTTTCTTAAGAGTATTAGGAATGAAACGTTGGGAGATGTCTAAGAGTTTTTTTTTTGAGAATTTTCGCTAGAGTTTTATTGCTTGAGGATTTTTTATGATTTTTCTCTCTTAGTAAAAATCTGGGCCCTTTTCTTTGTCAAAGGTTCCTCTATTTATAGAGAAAAGGTTTGGGAGTTAAAAAAAACAAAGATGTGGCTTGGCTGATGCTTTGGGAGGGAAAACAAAAAAGTTCAAACAAAAGGGGTATGCTATATTTGTAGCCTTCGAAGGACATTGCTTTATTGCCGTTTTGGTGCAAGGAATTGGGCAGCAGTGCAGGAGTTTTGGCGTTTTATAGCCAGGGAATCAGGCCCTAGCCTGGCAGCGCATGAGACTTAGTCAACAGATGCCTTTGAACTCTCATCCTTTTGTATTTACTCCCTAGCCTCACCTTTCGACCAGACTTTCAGTAACCATCTCCTTTTTCAATCGAAGTGACGTTCGAATGACTTCCTTAGACAATCCTTCGAATGGGCCAGATTAATGCTCTTGGGATGGATCAGTAATATATGTCCTTCGATTGGGGACATCTTGACCTGCCTGACAAAACTCTTCGAATGCACCACCCAGATGCTTTCTTCGCCTGAGGCAATGACATAGTGAAGAGTTTGTATGCTTGGAACAAGCCATTTCTAACAGGAAATCCTTCCCACTCAAATTTACCTACATAGGGGCCATATGGCCAAACTAAAGGATGACAAAACATTTGTGCCCAAGGATTCACACCCTCAAGCGAAAGATGTGTGCCAGGGGTGGAAGGCTCAATCAAAGCTTGCAACGTTGGAGAAGTCACTCCCCCAAACGAAAAAGGCGTGCAAAGGCAGGATGTATGATCGAAAGAGGGCAAAAGAGAGGCTTTTTCCTCATGGATCGAAGGACATCATCAAGAGGGTTTTTTCCTTGCAGGGGGCACTTGTGGCCAACAAACATGGTTTTCAAGGCAAGTAATGTAGGCAGCAATCTTGTCCAGTCGAATTAGGCTTGTAGGCAGCAAAATGGCCAGGTTCGAAAGAGGTATACATGAGGTAAAATGTCCAGATTCGAAAGAGGCACGCTAGTAGCCATTTTGAGCAATCGAAGGAGGCCAGGAGTCAATCGAAAGAGCTGAATCGAAAAACACTTGTTTTCTATCCAAATTTTCCAAAATATTAATTTTATCTGTTTTCTCCTTTTTTGACAGTTTCCAAAGTACTTATGCAAGCTTGAACCTTGAGAATCCTTGTGAGAAAGGCCTTGATAATTGAGAGGGCAAATTTTGGGGTACAACAACTGCCCCTGTTCAATCTTCTTACACCTGAAGAGTTAGATTGGCGAATCTGCCATTTGTGACTTAAAGGTGGAAGATGATTGAACACTAGAGTGCCCAGAAATTTGCACTCGGTGATGTGATGGTAGAGGGAATGGGCTTAAAGATGCCATTTGGAGAGGTGATAGAATCCTGATGGAGATGGGCTTGTAGATGCCATCCAAGAATTCCTGTTGAATTGTAATTTTGTAAGTTGAAAGAAGGAACCTGTGTAGGGTTGCCTGATGATGCGTCCGTGTAAAACTGCATCTTGGAAGGAAGGAACCTGTGTAGGGTTGACTGATGATGAGTTTATGTGAAACTGCATCTTGGAAGGAAGGAACCTGTGTAGGATTGCCTGATGATGAGTCCGTGTGAAACTGCATCTTGGAAGGAAGGAACCTGTGTAGGATTTCCTGATGATGAGTCCGTGTGAAACTGCATCTGAATTGAGAAGGAACCGGTGTAGGGTTGCCTGATGATGAGTCCGTGTGAAACTGCATCTTGGAAGGAAGGAACCTGTGTAGGATTGCCTGATGATGAGTCTGTGTAAAACTTCATCTGGAAGGAAGGAACCTGTGTAGGGTTGCCTGATGATGAGTCCGTATAAAACTTCATCTGGAAGGAAGGAACCTGTGTAGGGTTGCCTGATGATGAGTCCGTGTAAAACTTCATCTGAAATTTCCTAAGAAGGAACCTGTGCAGGGTTGCTTCATGATGAGTCCGTGTAAAACTGCATCTGGAGAGGAGGAACCTGTGTAGGGTTGCCTGATGATGAGTCCGTGTAAAACTGCATCTGAAATTGAGAAGGAACCGGTGTAGGGTTGCTTCATGATGAGCTCGTGTAAAACTACACCTGAATTTGAGAAGGAACCGGTGTAGGGTTGCCTGATGATGAGTTCGTGTAAAACTGCATCTGAAATTGAGAAGGAACCGGTGTAGGGTTACTTCATGATGAGTCCATGTAAAACTGCATCTGGAGAGGAGGAACCTGTGTAGGGTTGCCTGATGATGAGTCCGTGTAAAACTGCATCTGAAATTGAGAAGGAACCGGTGTAGGGTTGCTTCATGATGAGCTCGTGTAAAACTACATCTGAATTTGAGAAGGAACCGGTGTAGGGTTGCCTGATGATGAGTTCGTGTAAAACTGCATCTGAAATTGAGAAGGAACCGGTGTAGGGTTGCTTCATGATGAGCTCGTGTAAAACTACACCTGAATTTGAGAAGGAACCGGTGTAGGGTTGCCTGATGATGAGTTCGTGTAAAACTGCATCTGAAATTGAGAAGGAACCGGTGTAGGGTTGCTTTATGATGAGCTCGTGTAAAACTACATCTGAATTTGAGAAGGAACCGGTGTAGGGTTGCCTGATGATGAGTTCGTGTAAAACTGCGTCTGAATTTGAGAAGGAACCGGTGTAGGGTTGCCTGATGATGAGTTCGTGTAAAACTGGATCTAAATTTGAGAAGGAACCGGTGTAGGGTTGCCTGATGATGGGTTCGTGTAAAACTGCATCTTAGAAAGAGAAGGAACCGATGTAGGGTTGCTTCATGATGAGTCTGTGTAAAACTGCATCTAGAGAGGAGGAACCTGTGTAGGGTTGCCTGATGATGAGTTCGTGTAAAACTGCATCTGAAATTGAGAAGGAACCGGTGTAGGGTTGCTTCATGATGGTCAAGTAGATAATTGTCCTGTCTGGTTTCAGGTATTAATCTGGAACTTGAAAAGGTTGATGGTAGCCATCTGTTGATTGACCTTTTTTCTGAAAAAGGTAAAACGTTAGTTGTATGCAATGTCATGATGTATGAAATGCACGATGTCATGATGTTCTCAAAGTAAATGAGATTGCGTTGTATGCACTTATCATGTATGTAAATAGGATGTATGAAATGCGAAATGTTAATGAATGTATTTTTGTCTGGGAAAATAAATCCTTGACAAAAGCTGGGGAGTCATTAAATCCTGGACTGCTGTTGAAGAGTATGTGTGTCTTCAAACTTTGCTTAAAATATTTCCAATGGGTTCCTGTTTTGTTGTTTGAGGAGAACTCCGCTGGGGGAAGTTGAAAACTCTGTGGAGAGTATGTTTATTTCTGCTTGGGAAAAGGAGTTTAAGAGTCTTAGTCGTCCGTTGCTCTACTGGGGAGTCGAAGTTGAACTGATATCTGGTCGGGTCTAGGTTTCGCAGTAACTTGCTGGGGATTGTAGAGTAGTCTACTGGGGAAGAGGAGTTGTGGTCCTTTGATTTGTAGTAGTCGGAGAGGCAAACTCAAGCTGAGGAATCCTAGTGTTGTTGGGGAAATAAACCCTGTCATCAGTCTGCTAGAGAGGTGACATCTTCGTTGGGGGAAATCCTCGAGGATTCTTGAGGTTGATTCAACTGGGAAAAGGGGGTCGGAGATTAAAATCTTGCTGGGGAATCATCCTATGAGAAGGATTTTGGGGAGATTTGTCACTGCCCCTAGTAGCAAGTGCTTGTGGCACTGCCTGGAAATGTTTGACTGTATGTAACCCTTTGTCGGGATTGACGTTCAATGCCCCAAGTGTCGGAGATGGAGACTTGCCCCTTGTTATCCTGCAATTGAGTGATTTCTTGACATTTTGACTGGACTGCCCCAGTTTTTTTTGAAAGATTTGTTGAAATCTTGACTGGACTGCCCCAGGTGTGCTGGATAATGACATGTCAAGTCCCCCTGTTGATAGGAGATTCGTCAATGGAAGTGTCATCCTTTTTGAAGTGATCTTGTTCACTGAGAGGGCTTTCGTTCACTGGATATTCATTGTGTGAATTTCTCCGCCGTTAAACAAATAGCCATATGAAAACAATGATATTCAAGTAATGCAAAGTTTATGCTTGTCTCGAAGTTTTGAAAAATGTGTTTTTTAGCAGAAAACTTTTTATAAGACAAATTCAACACAAGATTTAGGGCTAAGCCTTACAGGAGTCAGGATACCTTTTGTAACAGTATGCTTTTGAACTAACCCATGCTTCAATTAGGACTTTTGAAGGGTTGTAACGTGGCTTGGTTCACGGGTTAATAAACAAAGGATAAAGGCTCAAAGTATATTTGTACCCACCCGCTCTTCGTGATGTTCTTCAATCCTAAACTCAGTTAATTGTGCGTCGAACTCTATTCGAATTTGGAACGATGTTTTGGTGATGGTTCACACAAGTTGGATTTTGGAAGGCAGTCATTTTTGCAACATTTTTCATGTTGTTGAGGATTTGTAGCGACCTCGTTTTTTTGATTTGTTATCCCTAACTTTTGCCTGACTGTTCCTGTTTTCGAGATTACAGTCAGCAGGATGCCCCAGTTTTCTTAAGTCTCCTTTGTAGGTTTTGACTTAGTGGGATTTTTTTTTGAGAGATAATGACTGCTTATGAGATAAGGAACCACCACTGTCTTTTGATTCCAAAGGAATGCTTTTGATGTCGTTCGTTGTATTACGAACTGAGAGTTTGCGACTTCAATGCGCATCTTTTTTTTTTGAATTAACTGAGAGACTACCCTGCCCCAGGTTTGATTTAAAGGTTTCAAATTGTGTTAAAATAGAAAACTTCTACTTCTTTGGATCGAAGGGGTTGACTAGGGATTATCTTCCTTATAACTCCGGTGTTTAGGATTTGAAAGAAATGCTTGTACATCGTCAGCAAGGTCTGTTCAAAAGCATACTGTATGAGATTATGGCATTGTTTTCGTCATCCTCCCTCTAAAGGCTTGTAACTTTTAACAAGAGTTAAATGTCATAAAGAGAGTAAAAAGCACAGTTTAAGTGTAATGAAAATGAGTGGATCAAATCAAGACAAACATATGCAATGCATTAATGAAACAAAGTTTGACATTAATAGATAATTGTTTGAATAACAAAAGGAATTACAACTTGAAAATTCAAATGAAACAAAGACGCTCTCAATGATCTTCCAAAGGAGCATTGATTATGCTGGAGTCTCCAGAGGACCAAACTCAATTTCCTTGGCATCAATCAAATTCTGAATCTTGTACTTCAATGCCCAACAATCGTTAGTATCATGCCCGGGACTATCAGAATGATAAGCGCACGTTGCATTAGGATTGTAGTTAGGAGAAGAAGTTTTGGGGTTTGGATGAGGTCCTATCAATGTAATTAGATTCATCCTCAACAAGTGTTGCAACGCTTGAGACAACAACATGTTGATGTTGGTGAGCTGTCTTTTAGGCTTGTCTGGCCTTCGTTGATTTCCCTTTTGCTGTTGTCGGTGTGACGCAGAACCAGAGATCAGGACTGCCCCTATGTGTTGGTCATGACGACTCTTTTGACTGTACACAGCATCAAACTCTTTCTTCCCATTGTAGGGCTTTTTCTGAGCATCAGAAGGTGTAGCTTCTTGAATCTTCCCACTTTTGATGCCCGCTTCGACCCTTTCACCGGTCAGTATTAGCTCGGTGAACCCGGCTGAAGAGCTTCCGATCAAGTGTTTGAAGAAAGGCCCTGTCAATGTTCCCATGAAGATGTTAATCAGCTCTCTGTCTGTTAAAGGAGGTTGTACCCTACCAGCCAGATCTCTCCACTTTTGGGCGTATCCTTTGAAGCTCTCGTTGGAACCCATGGTCATGTTCTGCAATTGCACACGAGTTGGTGCAAGATCAGCATTGTACTGATACTGTTTATAGAAAGCAGCAGCTAAATCCTTCCAGGTGTGGATGCGAGAACTCTCCAATTGATAGAACCATTCGAGTTGAGTCCCTACTAGGCTTTCTTGGAAGAAATGGATCCAAAGCTTCGGATCAGTTGTGTATGGTTGAATCTTGCGGACATAAGACTTTAAGTGCATCTTAGGGCAAGAGACTCCATCGTATAGGGAAAAGGTAGGGACTTTGAACTTTGGCGGGATGACCAACCCAGGAACTAAACCCATGTCTCCTAAATCCAAGCCAGGTATTTGTTGAATCTCCATAGCACTGAGGCAATCCTCCAACTGTTTGTACTTGTCATCAGCGGGAGGATATTGTTCTTCAGAGTAGTCAGCTTCAACATCATTGATCTCCAAATTGTGGTCTTCTTCAAGACTATCCTCTATGTTGGGTGGAGTTGAAAGATCTAGGGCTTTAGGTCTTCTTCCCAAGTTCAGGATGCCCGCTGCCTTCTTGGGCTTCTTCTTCTTGTCTTTGAGAAGGAGAGCTTTCAGATCCTCTTGCCCTTTTCCCATAGCCAGAAGCATTTGTTGGAATTGAGCATTTTGAGCTTGGAGATCTTTCACCATTTGTTCCATATCCATCTTACTGAAATAAACAGTAGGAAGATAAGGAGACCTGTATGGGAGAAACCTGTTATGATATGATGCATGATATGTGGATGCATGTTTTCAAGGATCTCGCGGGGTAAACACAAGAAAATGTTAGAAGTTAAACTTCGATCAACAACTTTGATTGGAGAACTTTGTACCGGTGGATGTCTTTCCACAAGAATCAAGCTCACCATGTCAAGTGGGTCATAGCCCCCGATTTAAGTTGTTGCACTTGATCTTCGATGGCGTTTTTTTAGAGGGGGACCCTCTTGCTCTTTGGTAGACGTCTGGTTCAACGTGACCCTGCATCAAAAGACCCTCGAGATCCTTGAAATGGTTATTGAGAATGCCATGGTATGATGTTGTGATGTTATGTACATGTATACAAAAATAAGCAAGTGTATATACAGGTAATCATATTCACACAAAGCAGACAAGTCCTTAGGTTTAGGCTTGCACAGGGTTTGTAGGTAAGTACCCTCTTGAAGTTAGTTGGCTCAACCTGTCCTAAAAATAGAAACCGGGTTCTAAGGAGCTCAATATCACTGGATTATTTTCTGTGTTCATTGTTTTGGTTTAGCCACTTAACTGGCGACCAAAATATTCCAAGAAAACAATCCTCAATGAGTGTAGTATCGAGTATCTACCAACTTCGGACTGCACCAAAGTCGGTCATCTCACTACCCCTAAAAGAGGCCAAGATGGTCAAGTAAGGTTCTAAGAGTTTGTTAGTGCTTCATGACATCACTCAGCGGCCCCGTATTCTCCTTGACTACTCAAGGGCTACCGGTACCCACAAATATGTCACACTAACATAGCTACTGCTTCAACCATGTCGGTATACCCCGCACAGTTCCCTCACAGTTTATTGCTATTTACCTAAAAAGGTGCCCCCAAATCCGGGTGTAGGATTTACAACAAACCCAAACAAGGAACCCAAAAAGTAAAGCAATCAAAGCAAGCATGTAAAGGTGATCTAAAACCCTAAGGTAACCCCACTTGTAGAAATTTCCCCAGCAGATTCGCCAGTTCTGTGATACGGTGGGAGAACTGACTTGGTTTTGCATTTTGTATTCGCAAATGTTGCGGTTTAGCAAGAGTCGCCACCGACTTTTTATTTTATCCTAAGGAAAGGTCAAAAAGCACAGGAAAGACCTTTGAGATGTTTTTGTGGGTTCGGGGAGTAGATTATAGAAAGGGAAGGTATTAGCACCCTTTCTATCCATGGTTATCCATGGGCTCTTAGTTACTTGCTTAGATCACTTGCCTTTGCTTTTCAATTGTTTGAAATGGTGCTTTGTGTGTGTGGTTTTTAAAATGTTTTGAAAAAGATGCCTTGTCTAGGAAACCTTTGTAACAATTTGTTTGAATGTTTTACAAAGGTGTTTGTCTTTTTGAAAAGATGTTTCAATGTTTTTGAAAGTTTGTTTTGAAATCGTGTTGAGATGTGTGTTTGAAAAATGGCAAGGAGGTTTTGCAAGTTTGATCAAGTAACTAAGAGCTACCTACCCTAATTTTACTCAAAGATCTTTCTCATGTTTTTTAACCCTTTTAACGGTGTTGTTTCACCATTGTATTTGGTGAACAACCTTGTGTTAGGATGTTTAAACGGGACAGGCGCGGGTCATCGTATGCAATCATTGAAGGCAACTTGTGAGACGCTCTAGCAATCTCGTAAGGGACGAGATCGTTTTATCGAAGGCAACATCGAGGGTCGTCGAGGGACTACGATCTTTGTTTATCGAAGGGACAATTGCTAGAGTGTCTCATACTCGAGGGACACGATTGCATTTCCCGAGGCAACAAGTGGAATTACCCTAAGGGGTGCATGTGTGAATAATGTGTTTGATTTACATGCATTTAGTCTTTGATTAGGGGTTATCTACTTGTTGTTTTCATCTTTCTATACATCCTAATTACTAGCATTTGTGCAAAAGTAATAAAAATGCAGAAAATAAATCCTACGCTAT
The DNA here is from genome assembly GCA_948472305.1 of Vicia faba. Classification (NCBI taxonomy): domain Eukaryota; kingdom Viridiplantae; phylum Streptophyta; class Magnoliopsida; order Fabales; family Fabaceae; genus Vicia; species Vicia faba. The sequence continues at coordinate 136,189 of CATIWC010000678.1, forward strand.
TACAACCATATTGAAAAGCAAGAAATATAAAGACAAAACAAAAATAAAAGGAATAAAAATGCTCCTTTCGATCTGGGCAGAGACACCCTTCGATTCTGCCCTTCCTGACCTCCTTCGATTTGGGCCTGGAGTCAGTAAGGTCGTGTCTTTTGATTTCACCCTTCTCCTGCTTCCTTCGATTGAGATTTGGCAGTCAGTGTGGACATCCTCCTGGCTACTTATTTCGTTTGAGGCCTGGGGTCAACGTGAAGTACACTCTTTGCCTCAGGCTCCTTGCTGCTTCTTTCGACTGCAGGAGTGCTAAGCCCTTAGGTTGAGATTCGAAAGGCTTGAATGCTTAGCCAATCGAAGGATACAGAGAACCTGTTTTAAACTTTTAAAACACAACACTCAAGTGTAACTTTCAAAGCTATAGGCCATGGGTTAGCACAAGATTAACGGGTCTCAAAAGTCCAAAGTCTAAACAGTCAGGGTCGAAACTTTCAACATATAGGCATTCAGGATCGAAGATTTAAACATGGTCAAACTCCCAAGATGAAATATCTACATTTTTTATTGGTATGCACACATAATATAAAAATGAAATGGTTCTAAGTTTACAGTGAACTTACCTCTTGAAGCGCTTAAATTAAAGGAAACTGTAAATGACTTCCTTGGTGATGAATGGAAGTTCGTTGGGCTCTTCCTAAGGTTAGTTCAATCACCATATGGCCTGAACAGTCACTGAATCGAGGGAGGGAGTTTTATAGTGGTGAATGAATTGAAAGTTATTATATAACTTTCTAAAGGATAAATCGAAGGCCGGTTATCTGGCTGTTGGAGAGTGAATCGAAGGATCCACCAAGGTATGAAGGGTCTAAGTTTTTCTTAAGAGTATTAGGAATGAAACGTTGGGAGATGTCTAAGAGTTTTTTTTTTGAGAATTTTCGCTAGAGTTTTCTTGCTTGAGGATTTTTTATGATTTTTCTCTCTTAGTAAAAATATGGGCCCTTTTCTTTGTCAAAGGTTCCTCTATTTATAGAGAAAAGGTTTGGGAGTTAAAAAAAAAACAAAGATGTGGCTTGGCTGATGCTTTGGGAGGGAAAACAAAAAAGTTCAAACAAAAGGGGTATGCTGTATTTGTAGCCTTCGAAGGACAGTGCTTTATTGCCGTTTTGGTGCAAGGAATTGGGCAGCAGTGCAGGAGTTTTGGCGTTTTATAGCCAGGGAATCAGGCCCTAGCCTGGCAGCGCATGAGACTTAGTCAACAAATGCCTTTGGCCTCTCATCCTTTTGTCTTGACTCTCTAGCCTCACCTTTCGACCAGACTTTCAGTAACCATCTCCTTTTTCAATCGAAGTGACGTTCGAATGACTTCCTTAGACAATCCTTCGAATGGGCCAGATTAATGCTCTTGGGATGGATCAGTAATATATGTCCTTCGATTGGGGACATCTTGACCTGCCTGACAAAACTCTTCGAATGCACCACCCAGATGCTTTCTTCGCCTGAGGCAATGACATAGTAAAGAGTTTGTATGCTTGGAACAAGCCATTTCTAACAGGAAATCCTTCCCACTCAAATTTACCTACAGAGGGGCCATATGGCCAAACGAAAGGATGACAAAACATTTGTGCCCAAGGATTCACACCCTCAAGCGAAAGATGTGTGCCAGGGGTGGAAGGCTCAATCGAAGCTTGCAACGTTGGAGAAGTCACTCCCCCAAACGAAAAAGGCGTGCAAGGGCAGGATATATGATCGAAAGAGGGCAAAAGAGAGGCTTTTTCCTCATGGATCGAAGGACATCATCAAGAGGGTTTTTGCCTTGCAGGGGGCACTTGTGGCCAGCAAACATGGTTTTCAAGGCAAGCAATGTAGGCAACAATCTTGTCCAGTCGAAGCAGGCTTGTAGGCAGCAAAATGGCCAGGTTCGAAAGAGGCATACATGAGGCAAAATGTCCAGATTCGAAAGAGGCACGCTAGTAGCCATTTTGAGCAATCGAAGGAGGCCAGGAGTCAATCGAAAGAGCTGAATCGAAAAACACTTGTTTTCTATCCAAATTTTCCAAAATATTAATTTTATCTGTTTTCTCCTTTTTTTTGACAGTTTCCAAAGTACTTGTGCAAGCTTGAACCTTGAGAATCCTTGTGAGAAAGGCCTTGATAATTGAGAGGGCAAATTTTGGGGTACAACAGAGTGGTATCAAGGGTTTCCTAGCAAAGTTATTGTTTGAGAAAGCCCAAAACTGTTGGAACTCTTGGGATTTGCAAGCCTTCGAGGAAATTGTGGCTCTCCTCATCTATGGGATGGTTTTGTTTCCAAATCCTGACCAACTCATAGATGTGAATGCCGTCAAAATCTTCATATCTCGCAACCCGGTGCCTACTTTGCTAGGAGATGTCCAACACTCTTTTCACACTCCCACAATAAGGAAAAGAGGTGTCCTTATGTGTTGCACTCCTCTCTTGGCAAGATGGTTTATTTTGAATCTTCCCCAATCAGTATTAAAAAATGAGCAAGGTTCAAGGTGGTCACAAAGGATGATGACGCTCAAACATTCAAACATTCATTGGTGCTCCCGATCCAAAGAGAATGTTATCATTGTCGACCGTTGTAGAGAGTTCCCTAATGTCCCTTTACTTGGAATTAGGGGAGGTATCACCTACAACCCATGCTTAGCCTTAAGACAGTTTGGTTACGCCCGAAGAGATGGCCCACACGAGATGCTGATTCAAGGTTTGGTATTTGACTACGACAACGACGATCAAGGTCTCCGCCAGAGATTTATCCGATCTTGGAGGATGTTAAACAAGGTGGATAGCAAGACTTTGGGGCACAATAATTCCATCCCTCTTGAGCCTTACCTAAAATGGGTACGAACTCGTGCTCAGAATCTTGTGATGCCTTACCCCTCCATTCTCCCGGTAATCGTTGAGCCTGTCATGGAGGGAGATGTTCCATACACTATCCTACATCCTGATATGCCCACCTCTCTTGAAGACCTACAAAGGGATTGGATACAACTCAAGGGGGAGCGAGATGCTTTCGAATCCCAATTCTACGCAAGCGAGAAGAAGGTTTTGGAACTCACTAGACTACTTCATGAGGAGCAGACTCTGAATGCCTACATCACACAAAAGAGGATGCGAACTACCTTTTTATCTTAAAGTTTTTGTATTATTTTTCCCAAGGGGCATTGATGTACTCAAAGCTTTAACTTATTAATATAACGTGTGTCTCCTTTTTGTTTAAAACAAATTTGAATCTTTGAAATCCTTGAAATCATTACATATGCATATACCATTCATCATAACATAAGAAGGTCTTTTGCAACAAGTCCCCTCATCTCTCTACTGTTTATTTCAGTAAGATGGATCTCAAGCAAACAGTGAAGGACCTCCAAGCTCAGAATACACAGTTTCAACAGTTGCTTTTGACCCTAACCAAAGGACAAGAAGAGTTGAAGACTTTTCTAGCCGAGGAGAAGAAAAAGAAAACAAAGAAGGTAATCGGAGTCCTAAACATGGGAAGAAGATTTCATGGGCAGACAAGAAGGACCTTAGACTTTGCAACGACATCCGGTGAAAGAGACAACCAAGATGGGAAAGGCAAGGAAACAGTTGTCCCGTCATAATCAGAAGAGGAAGAGGAAGAAGAAGACTATTCTGAAGAACAATGCCCTCCAGCTGATGACAGGTCTAAACATCTCGAAGAGCGGTTGAGTGCGATGGAAATCCAAAAAGTGTCTGGTTTGGACTTTGAGGAATTGGGGTTAGTATCGGGGATTGTCATTCCTCCAAAATTCAAAGCACATGTGTTCGCCAAGTATGATGGAGTCTCATGCCCTAAAATTCATCTCCGATCATATGTAAGGAAAATCCAGCCCCATACCGCTGACAAAGACTTATGGGTGCACTTCTTCCAAGACAGTCTGTCTGGAACTCAACTTGACTGGTTTTACCAACTAGAAAGAGCCAACATTCACAACTGGGAAGATCTTGTTGTAGCCTTCTACAAACAATACCAATACAATGTTGATCTTGTGTCTACCCGTACTCAACTTTAGATTATGGCCATGGTTTCCTATGAAGGTTTCAAGGACTATGCGCAAAAATGGAGAGATTTGGCCGGACGAGTTCAACCCCCTCCATCTGAGAGAGAATTGGTAGACATGTTCTTGGGCACCTTGTCTGGTCCCTTCTTCAATCATCTAATTGGGAGTTCATCGGCCGGTTTTACTGAATTGATATTGACCGGAGAAAGAGTAGAAGCCGGGATAAAGAATGGAAAGATCCAAAAAGATGCATCCTCTTCCGTAGCTGTAAGAAATACATTTATTGGAAAGAAAGAAGTGGTTGTTGTTTACCCTCAGAGAAATCAAGATAGGTCCGAACCAAGGATGGAAAGGCCAATCGGACAATCCTAAACCGGCACCTGATCAACAAAGAAATAACCAACCAAGGATGGAAAGGCCAATCTGACAATTCACCAGAATTAACATGACCCCATCTCAGGTATTACCGCATCTACTAAAATCTAATTTAGTGACCTTGAAAGAAGCTCCAAAGAACCCTAACACAGCATCTCCTCACTATCATCCCAATGCCCGTTGCGCATATCACCCTGGAAGTCCCGGCCATGACACTAATAATTGTTGGGCTCTAAAGAACAAGATACAAGACCTCATTGAAGCAAAAGAGATTGAATTCGATGCTCCTGAAAAGCCAAATGTCATTTCTGCCCCTATGCCCAGACATGGCCATAATACCAATGCCATTGAAGAAGAAATGTTTGTTACTTCAGTTGAACTTATGACCCCACTTCTAACTATTAAAGTGAACTTGTTGAATGCTGGTGTGTTCCTGGGCTGTGATGAAGTTTGCCATTTCTGTTTGTCTTCATCAACCAGTTGTCCTTTGTTGAAAGCAGGCGTTCAATGCCTAATAGATAACAAAGAAACTTTATTCGAGAAGACTTATGTTCCACTTGTTCCTTTTGAAGATGTTTCTATCATTTCCATTTCCGCCAATTCTTCCAGGGTCTCCACCAAAAGACCCGTTAGAATTACATCAGTTCCAAAAGCAACTCCTTTAATAATTACAATGCCTGGACCAGTCCCATATTCGTCAGACAAAACCATACCATGGAATTATGGAGGGGATGTCTACTACCATGGTATCAAGCAGGACTGGCCAGCCGCCAAAGATTCAAGCTCCAAGAAAGTCAACTCTGACATCAGTAATATTGCAGGAACTAGCAAGATTACCCGAAGCGGAACGATATTCTCTCCAGAAATTGCCCCCCCAAAAGAAGTTTCTGGACCTGTAATCATTCCTGTTGTTGCTCCCCCAAAATCTGTTCCCGGTCCTACAATCATCTCAGCCAATACTCCAACTAACAAAGCTGTTACAACCCCTGTTATCATTCTTACTGACACTCCTGCTGCAAAATTAACCGAGACTCGAGGAAAAGGTGTTCTGGTTGAGTCTGTCAAGACGAAGACACAATCATTGGCTATCCTTGAGACCTCCCGGAAAGAGATGGAGGAAATTCTGAAGATCATAAAAAGAAGCGACTACGATGTAGTTGAACAACTGGGGCAGACTCCCTCTAAAATTTCCATGTTGGCATTACTACTATGTTTCGAGGTGCATGAAAAAGCCTTGGTAAAATTCCTAAAAACTGCCCACGTACCCCAAGAGACATCTGCCGATCAATTCCAAGACTGCGTAGCCAGCTTGACTGCAGATAATGGTCTAGGTTTTTCGGATGCTGATTTAACGCCAAGGGGAAGGAAGCATAATGAGGCATTGCATGTCTCATTTGAATGTAGGGGCACAACCTTGGCTCATGTTTTGGTGGAAACTGGCTCATCTATGAATATATTGCCTAAAAAAGCTCTTGATAGGCTTGACTGTGAGGGGGTTGACATTGAAGCCAAGTAACATAGTAGTAAGGGCTTTTGACGGCTCGAAAAGGATGGTACATGGGGAGGTAGACATTCCCATAAAATTTGGAACACAAACATTTGATTCAACTTTTTACGTAATGGATATCCGTCCCTCATATTCCTGTTTGCTAGGCCGACCATGGATTCACAATGCTGGTGCTGTCACTTCTACGTTACACCAGATGCTGAAATATCCGATTCAAGGGAAGATTATCACCGTGTATGGAGAAGAATAGTATATGATTAGCCATCTCAATTCCTTCAGATATATGGAATTAGATGGTGAATTTATTGAAACTCCATTTTAACACTTTGAAGAGGTCCCGCAAGATGTGGTAGTAACCAAGGTTGTTCCCAAGATTACAAGGCATCCACTCTGGATGTCATCTCTGAAGGATGCCAAAGCAGTGGTAGAAGAAGGTGGGTGCACTATCTGGGGATAACTCTCAAATATCCCATATAAGTCTGACAAGTTTGGCCTAGGTTTCACTTCAAGTGCTCAGAAGGCTGTACGCCGCGCTCGTGCCGGAGGACCACCCCTGAAGATCAGTAATCTTGAAGTCAACACTGTAGAAGATGATGAAGATAGTTGTGACTTGGAAGACTGGATATTCCCAAATCTCAATGGAGGGCTCAGCAACTGGGAGGCTAGAGATTTTGTCCCGATCACTTTTATCCCACAGTAATTTGTCTTTATATTTTGTTGGACCTGTAATATTAAAATGATTCGCACTCTTAAAACCTTGTGCCTTACCCGAGGCACAATGGTCCATTTGTGAGGGTTATTATCTCATTTTCATATGACATCAATGAATCATGGACGTTTTCGCATACAAACTTTTGTACTTATTGTTTTTCTTTTTTTTCATTTTTATTTCTTTCAAGGATAGCTATACCCTTACACACACTCACACTCACAATGCAGGTATACATCCATTCAGGATCCCATGGGTAAAAATACTACTATGGCCTTTTGTGACTCTGAGAATCTAATCTACCAAGTCGGAGACGAAGGTAAGGAAGATTGTGAAGTATCATGGGAACTTGCCAGACTACTACAACAAGAAGAGAGAACCATTCAGCCTCACTAAGAACCCATGGATACAATTAACCTAGGTACTGAAGAAGACAAAAAAGAGGTCAAGGTGGGTGTCACTCTGGAACCCAGTATCAAGGAGCGTCTAATTCAGTTGTTACATGATTATGTCGAAGTTTTTTCCTGGTCGTATGAAGACATGCTAGGACTTGATGCAGATATTGTGGTACATCGTCTTCCTACAAGAGAGGATTGTCCGCCTGTAAAGAAAAAGGTTCGCTGCATGGGGCCTGATATGTCAGAAAAGACTAAAGCAGAAGTCATGAAGCAATTCAATGCTGCATTCTTGGATGTCACCTCTTATCCCCAATGGGTTGCCAATGTTGTTCCCGTGCCCAAAAAGGATGGCAAAGTGCGAATGTGTGTGGACTACAGAGATTTGAATAGGGCAAGCCCTAAGGATGATTTTCCACTCCCTCACATTGATATTCTAGTTGACAATATGGCACAACACAAATTTTTTTCCTTCATGGACGGTTTCTCAGGTTACAACCAAATCAAAATGGAGCCTGAGGACATGGAGAAAACAATGTTTGTCACGCAGTGGGGCACTTTCTGCTATAAGGTGATGTCATTCGGACTGAAGAATGCTGGGGAAACCTATCAGCATGCCATGGTAGCTCTATTTCACAACATGATACATCACGAAATAGAGGTCTATGTAGACGACATGATAGCCAGATCTCAAACAGAAGAAGAGCATCTTGATCACTTACAAAAACTGTTTGAGAGACTGAAGAAGTACAAGCTGAGGTTGAATCCAAACAAATGCACATTTGGGGTACAGTCTGGTAAACTCCTAGGCTTTATCGTCAGTAACAAAGGTATTGAAATAGATCCTGCCAAAGTTAAAGCGATACAAGAGATGCCTGCTCCTCGTACTGAGAAGGAAGTCATAGGATTCTTAGGGCATTTGAACTACATTGCCAGATTCATCTCTCACCTGACAGCTACTTGTGAACCAATCTTTAAATTGTTAAAGAAAGATCAAGTAGTCAAATGGAATGACGAGTGCCAAGTTGCTTTTAAAAAAATCAAAGAATACCTACAAGAGCCTCCTGTTTTGATGCCTCCAGTCGAGGGAAGACCATTGATCATGTATCTGACCATTTTGGAAAATTTAATGGGGTGTGTGTTGGGGAAGCATGACAAGTCTGGCCGAAAAGAGCATGCTATTTATTACCTGAGCAAAAAGTTTACCGACTGTGAAACAAGATATTCACTGCACGAGAAAACTTGCTGCGCTCTGGCATGGGCTGCTCGTCGGCTAAGACAGTATATGCTGACTCATACTACCTTGTTGATACCTAAAATGGATCCAATAAAATACATCTTCGAGAAGCCTGCACTCTCTGGGAGAAAAACGAGATGGCAGATGACCCTGACAGAATATGACATACAGTACACTACCTAGAAAGCAATAAAGGGCAGTGTACTAGATGATTACCTTGCTCACCAAGCTGTAAAAGACTACCAGTCAATGAATTTCGAATTCCCAGATGAAGACATCATGATGGTAAACAACTGTGAAAAATTCAGGCCATATGATGGACCTGAACAAGGATCCTGATGGACCCTAGTTTTTGATGGGGCATCTAACGCACTCGGAAATGGTATTGGTGTTGTACTCATATCTCCTGAAGGGTGTCATACTCCATTTACGGCAAGGCTCTGCTTCAATTGTACAAATAACATGGCAGAATACGAAGCATGCATCTTTGGTCTCAAAGCTGCCATAGACTTGGGGATCAGATCCTTGAATGTATTCGGAGACTCGGCTTTGGTCATTATCCAGATTATAGGGGAATGGGACACCAAATACCCTAACTTTATCCCTTACAAAGAACATGTTTTGACATTTCTCCCACATTTTGATAAGATTACCTTCGAGCACTTCCGGCGAGAAGAAAATCAGCTAGCAGACGCACTAGCCACGATGTCATCTATGTTTAAACTTAAATGGGATAATGAGGCTCCCCAGATCACCATTGAACGAAGGGATGAGCCAGCACACTGTCACGAGATTAATACTGAAGAAGTAGTGGACCATCCTTGGTTTCACGAAGTCAAGAGGTATCTCGAAATCCAAGAATATCTAGAAGGAGCTTCAGTAAACGATAAAAAGTTCTTAAGGAGATTCTCTGCTAAATTCTTCCTTAGTAATGGTATTCTTTACAAACGCAATCATGACTCTGTGTTAATTCGGTGCATAGATAAGGTTGAAGCTGAAAGGATCATGACTGAATTACATGAAGGCACTTTTGGCACCCATTTCAGTGGGCATACGATGGCAAAGAAAATCCTACGGGCAGGCTATTACTGGTCTACCATGGAAGCAGATTGCTATCAACATTCTTGATCTTGCCACAAGTGTCAGATTTATGTTGACAAGGTGCATGTACCCTCAGTTCCTCTGAATGTCTTAACGGCTCCTTGGACCTTTTCTATGTGGGGGATTGATATGATTGGGGAAATCAAGCCAACAGCCTCCAATGGACACCGCTTCATCCTAGTGGCCATTGACTATTTCACAAAGTGGGTGGAGGCAGCTTCTTTCGCTTCCGCCACCAAGAATGTTGTCGCCCGGTTCATCAAGCAGAATCTCATCTACCAATACGGTATCCCAGAGAAGATCATTACGGATAATGGTACGAACCTGAACAATACTATGATCACCGCCATGTGCGAGCAGTTCAATATCCAACATCACAATTCTTCTCCTTACCGGCCGAATATGAATGGTGTTGTCGGAGCCGCAAATAATAACATTAAAAAGATCATACAGAAAATGAGAGTCACATACAAAGACTAGCATGAGATGCTACCATTTGCTCTCCACGGGTATCGTACCACAGCGTGCACATCGACTGGGCAACACCCTACTCTCTGGTATACGGCATGGAAGTTGTCTTGCCTATTGAGGTCCAGATCCCCTCTCTAAGAATTATGAAGGATGAAAGGCTGAATGAAGAAGATTGGATCCAGACTCGACTTGATCAACTAAACTTGATTGATGAGAAAAGGCTTATTGTTGTTTGCCATGGTCAAATGTATCAAAAACGGATGATCAAGGCTTTCAACAAAAAGGTCAGACGCCAAGTGTATCAAGTTGGAGATCTGGTGATTAAACATATCATACTGCCGCAAGGTGATCCTAGGGCCAAATGGACTCCTACATACGAAGGACCATTTGTAATCAAAAACATATTCTTTGGTGGAGCAATGATCTTGACTACCATGGATGGCGACGACCTGTCGCACCCTGTGAATACAGACATAGTCAAAAGATACTACACATAAGAGACCCGCTAGGTTGACACACCTAGGCAAAACAAGGGCATCCCGGCGAACCAAAAAGGTTCGGGAAAAAATTAGGGATAAAACAAAAAAATTTATACACCCGGCAAGCTGAAAACCCAAAAGGGCGGCTTGGGCAAAAAAGGGTATCCCGGTGGACTGAAAACCCGAAAGGGCGGTCCAGTAAAAAGTTAGGGAATTAAAGCGTATGACTATGTCCTATCGGATCACCGTACGGGACAACCTTTGGCTTCCACATTCAAACTCAAAGGTTCTGATCAATTCAATCATCTTCGGATGAGGCAATAAATAGATAAGATGCTCAGAGATACGGAGGCTATAGCAGAATGAGAACCCCATGTGATTATTGCACATAGCTATCTTTTCTTTTTATCAAAATTTCCATCTTTCACGACAACATTCTCTTACTAGAATGTTTGTCTCATTGTACAAAAAAAATTTACTCAAAGTCAAATACAAAGATATCCCTTTGAAAGTACAAAACTATCTGTTTTTCTTTACTCTATTGTTTTGTTTACAAAAACGTCCATTGATTTATTTTTGAACATGATTATTGTTTACAAATAAACAAAATAGAAAGAGAATCATTGATGGCCTTAAGAGGCAGGGAAATATCTCTAAGCTATTTCCATAAATCCCCCACAGTGTACAGTTTAATCCCCAGCAGAACAAAGATTCCAATTATCAATCCCCAGTTGAAGTCGTTCGATTTCTCAGGATGTCCCAACAGGATTTTACAAGCAATACACGGCGTTTCCCTTACAACAAAGTTTATTTCTCTAAGCGGAAACTCATCAACACTTCAACTTCACAAACATGAAGACTTACATTCTACATTCCCAGCAGCAGTCAGGGATTTATTTTCCCCAATCCAACAACAGTGCAACATATTAGTTCACATACGCATACATCGCATCCATATATCATCGATAACACGAATGCATATATCACAATCTCATTGTACCATGCATTTCATACATCATGATATTGTATACAGCTAATGTTTTTACCCTTTTAAGGATAAGATTAATCAATGACTATCATTAACAAATTACAAAAGTCAGAAATTGATACCTAAGACAATCCAGGACAATTATCTACATGACCAACTGAAGCAATCCAGTACAGGTTCTCCAAATTCAACTTTTAATACAGTTTAGATACGCTCACAACACGGATGCCATCCTGATACTCATTCAAAGACAGCTTTTGATACAGTTCAGATATGCTCCAGACACGGATGCCATCATGATACTCATTCAGATTTAGCTTTCAGATATAGTTCAGATACGCTCTAAATACGGATGCCATTCTGATACGCATTCAAAGATAACTTTTGATACAGTTCAGATACGCTCCCGACACGAATGCAATCCTGATACTCATTCAAAGACAGCTTTCAAATACAGTTCAGATACGCTCCCGACACGGATGCCATCCTGATACTCTTTCAAAGACAGCTTTTAGATACAATTCAGATATGCTCCAAATATGGATGCCATCCTGATACTCATTCAGATTCAGCTTTCAAATACAGTTCAGATACGCTCCAAATACAGATGCCATCCTGATACTCATTCAGATTCATCTTTCAGATACAGTTCAGATACGCTCCAAACACGGATGCCATCCTGATACTCATTCAAATACAACTTTCAGATACAGTTCAGATATGCTCCAAATACGGATGCCATCCTGATACTCATTCAAAGACAACTTTCAGATATAGTTCAGATATGCTCCAAATACAGATGCCATCCTGATACTCATTCAGATTCAGCTTTTAGATACAGTTCAGATAAGCTCCAAATACGGATGCCATTCTGATACTCATTCAAAGATAACTTTTTATACAGTTCAGATATGCTCCTGACACGGATGCCATCCTGATAATCATTCAAAGACAACTTTCAAATACAGTTCAGATACGCTCTCAACACGGATGCCATCATGATACTCATTCAAAGACAGCTTTTAGATACATTTTAGATACGCTCCAAATACGAATGCCATCCTGATACTCATTCAGATTCAGCTTTCAGATACAGTTTAGATACGCTCCAAGTGCGGATGCCACCCTGATACTCATTCAGATTCAACTTTCAGATACAGTTCAGATACACTCCAAACACGGATGCCATCCTGATACTCATTCAAAGAAAGCTTTCAGATACAGTTCAGATATGCTCCAAATACGGATGCCATCCTGATACTCATTCAAAGACAGCTTTCAGATACAGTTCAGATATGCTCCAAATACGGATGCCATCCTGATACTCATTCAGATTCAACTTTTGATGCAGTTCAGATACGCTCCAAATACGGATGCCATCCTGATACTCATTCAGATCCAGCTCTCGGATACAATTCAGATACGCTTCTGATATGGATGTCATCCTGATACTCATTCAGATCTAAGCTTTCATCTTGAAGTAACCCTACTATCCAGGTTCCTTCTCACAGCCCTACTACCCAGGCTTTCATTTCGAAGCAACCCTACTATCCAGATTACTTCTCTCTTATCTCCAAACAACAGTTTACAACACTGTAAGGCCCGGACCCTCCAGATATGATTGATTTCACATTACCCCAGTAAGTCGATGTACAGCCTGGACCCTAACCAGATATGCGTTCTACTTTCACCTCCTCGATCAAGAGTTAATTCCCCACCAGAGTAATGGACAACTGAAGCTCTTAGACTCTACTTCCCAGGACATAAATCAACATTCCCCAGTGAAGTTCTCCTCAACAGCAGTTACATGAATTCTCGCCAAGGAATCTCTTATGCAACTGATCTTTTCTGGATAGCATCTTTAAGCCCATCTCCGACGATTCTCCATCGCCTTCCAAATGGAATCTGTAAGCCCATTCCCGATATCACTAATCAGTGTGACTTCATGCGAGTGCAAATTTCTGGGCACTTTAGTGTTCAATCATTTTCTACCTTCAGATCACGAAAGGCAGACCAGCCAATCTACATCCTCAGGCTTAAGAAGATTGAACAGGGGCAGCTGTTGTACCCCAAAATTTGCCCTCTCATTTCTCAAAAAAATCATCCTGGACCCTCAGGTTTGCTTCTATCAAGTTTCAAGCCATGAATTACAAATTTTTCAAGGAAATCATTCACAAGGGCAAAATGGTCAAAAGCACACTGAAAAATCAAACTTTGACTTTTTGACCAAATTTGAGTCCCAAAAATCACATTGTGTCAAGACGTCCAAAAGGTGAAATTTGATCATCAAAGAAATCAAGAGAATCAAAAATCCAACTTTTGCAAGACTTTGAAAATTTTCTAAGTATTTTCTATACTTGTTAATTTCATTTGCCTCATGACATTTTACTACAATTCCAAATATTCTAAAATGAGGAAAATAATTCAAGGTTTTACCAAGTGACATTTTTGCAAATTTTACAAATTCTAAAACTATGTCTTGTTTGGATTTTTCTATTTAACTCCAAAAAAAAACTTTGCCACAATGTTTTGTCCTTGATACAATGTGTGTAACATCCCAATTCTACCCCGACAAATTATATAAATAAATCAAAGTTATAAAAATCATTCATGCAAACGAGTTGGGATGCCACAAATTCTTCTATCAAAATTCATTGCATTCATCGTTGATATATAACACTTTTAAAACATCGGATGAACCATCATCATAACATCTTTAGTTAAATAATTCAACATCTACACAGCGGAAATTCTTAATAACATCTCTATCATCATTACAGAAACTTCAAAACAACACAATTTAATAATAATCAACAAGTTCAACAACTAAATAATCAACAATCAAAAGCGACAAGCGTTCATCCCCCTGAGTGTTACATATCAGAGCAATAACACCGACTCGAACTATTAAAGGTATACAACCTTCACTCTCGATTACCTACACGTTACCAACATAAGGTCAACATTCAAACAGAAGGGGTGAGATATCTAACAATATAATAAAGCGCATGACAATTAATATATTAAATTAGATCACATAACATCACCACTTCTCATCTCATAATCAACAATAATAATACACATCACAACATCAACACACACTTCTTTATACAATCATATAATGCGACTCAATACTATGCAAATGCATGTGGTACCATTTGGAGCAGGACTCCCATCTCAAAAAATTTCCAATTAATATAGGCATCAATAAGGCATAAGCCTTCATCTCAATATTCACCAATACATGCCATCTCAACGAGCATAAGCTCCATCTCAAAATGCAACGTATGCGACACAATCATGAATGTAATAACAAAACCATAATTAACAACATCTCAATACATCATCATCGTTGGTCAAAGGCCTACATCTCAAAAGCATCTCAACACCTCTTCATCAAACATCTCATATCATTCATAATAATTCATCAAAACATCATTTATTCATCAAACATCATTTATTCTTCAAACACAACTTCATTAATAACATATCATCAATAACTCGGTTATACATTAATACGACAATAATTTACACCGCTATTTTGTAATCTCACATCATTACTATCATTACTCCTACTGTTACAAATCAAACAGCAGCCTATAAACATTTCATCCTCATCATTCTGCATAAAAACCAACATAACGATCAACACGGGAACTAACTCTAAATCCTAAATTGGCTACTAGGATTACACTTCTTATACTTCATTTTAATCCTCTAGAACAAAGTTCATTGTGTTAGCTATTCAACGCTTAGAACGACACCTCAACCGGCATCCTGAAACTCAAGTTACAGCATTTATAAGCTGAATCTGCCAAAAATCAGACAACATGGGTCGACGCATATCTCCTTGGATCGACGCGTATTGCACTGAATTTGCAACATGAGTCGACACATCCTCTCTTGGATCGACTCATCCCGAGTCTAACACACAACATGTATCGACACATGCCCCTATGGATCGACTCATCCTGAGTCTAAAAGCACTCATGTATCGATGCAAGGCCCTTCGTGTCGACTCATCCGAGTCTCAAAACCTCCTTGTATCGACACATCATGTTTGAGGTCGACGCATCCTGTTATATCCTGCATAAGTTCTGCGATTTTCTCTGGGTTTTCACTATGGGTTTCATATTTTAAGCCCTAAAAACTTAATCTAATCATAGATAATCATTACTTACAATTATCCTATAATTCTACATCGATTAAACAACATCAGGACATCATTATTCATCTAAAATTCATCAATTCTTCATCATACAACATCATATACATTCAATTTATGAACAAGACAACAATCACCTCTAACCCCACATACCAATTATCATGAACCCAATTATAGAGTCAGAACCCCACCCTTACTTTGGATTGAAGGTCGCTCTATAATCTTTCAGTTGAAACCTTGTTCTGCCGTTTTTCCTCTTTTTCCAGCAGCTTCACGTTCTTCCTCTCAATCCTTATTCTTCTACTGCCTCCTCTTTTCTATTCTTCTAGCAACAATAAAATAACCTATTATTCTCTTAACTCCTTATTGGGCTTAAAACTAATACACCCCCTTATTACTTCTATTCCTTAAAAACAAGCCCACATCAAATAATATCATACTTCTAATATTATTTCTCCACTTAATAAAATACTTAAATCCAATTAATCACAACACATCTTCTCAAATATTCCAAAAATAATTTAATTAAATAATTAATTAAATTACAGGCGTTACAACTCTCCCCTACTTAGAATATTTTCGTCCTAGAAAATTCACCTCAATCAAACAACTCAGGGTAGGAGTCTCGCATCTTGCTCTCCAACTCCAAAGTCATGCCTTCTCCGGCAGCTCCTAGCCAAACCACCTTAACCAAAACAATCTATTTTCCCCTTAGAGTATTTATTTCATGATCCGTGATCCAAACAGGCATCGTCTCCACCGTAAGATTATCCCGTACTTGCACATCATCCATATGAATCACATGAGATGGATCTGAAATATACTTCCGGAGTTACGACACATGAAACACATAATGCAAATTCGAAAGGTTAGGCGGTAAAGCCACTCTATAAGCAACATTCCCCACTCTCTCTGAAATCTGATATGGTCCAATAAAACAAGAAGTGAGCTTCTTAGACTTCAATGCTCGCCCAACACCAGTCACGGGTGTAACTCTTAAAATCAAATGCTCACCAGCTTGAAATTCTAAATCCTTCTTTCGCTTGTCATGATAACTCTTTTGTCTACTTTGGGAAGCTTTCATCTTTTCTCGAATCAACTTCACCTTCTCAGTAGTTTCACGAACAAGTTCAGGTCCAAGTACTACACTTTCACCAGATTCATGCCAACATAACGGAGTTTTACATCTTCGACCATACAACGCCTCAAAAGGTGCCATCCCAATACTGGAATGGTAATTGTTATTATAAGTGAACTCTATCAATGGAAGATAAGTATCTCGCGAACCTCCCTGCTCAAGAACACATGCCCTCAGCAAATCTTCCAACGATTAAATCATCGTTCAGTCTGACCATATGTCTGAGGATGATACGATGAACTCAATCTCAACTTAGAACCCAATGCTTCTTGCAAACTCTTCCAAAAATCATAAGTAAATCTTGGATCTCTATCTAAAACAATGCACAAAGGAACACCATGCAGCTTCACAATCACACTAGTGTAAATCTCAGCCAACTTCGACACTGGAAAGCTGATGTTAATAGGAATAAAATGAGCTGACTTCGTAAGCCTATCAACAATCACCCAAATCGAATCATGTCCTCTTATAGTATTAGGCAACCCCGTCACAAAGTCCATTGAAATGCTATCATATTTCCATTCTAGAACTTCTAACGGTTTCATCAACCCTGCAGGCTTCTGATGTTCAACTTTCGACTTCTGACAAGTCAAACATGCATACACAAATCGAGCCACATCACTCTTCATCCCAGGAAACCAAAACAAACCTTTCAAATCTTGATACATTTTTGTAGCTCTTGGATGAATACTTAACTTACTTCTATGACTCTCCTCAAGTATCACCTTCTTCATCTTAAAATCATCAGGAATATAAATCTGTTTACGAAACCTCAACACACCTTGCTCGTCTATCTTAAAATCACCATTCTCAGACTGATCGATTCTAACCATCAAATCTACTAGTTTCACATCCAACTTCTGAGCTTCTCTGATACTGTCTAGAAATTCATTATTAATCTTCAACATACCCAACATAACACTCTGCAGTGTAACCTCGCAAACTAAGCTCATATCTCTGAACTATTCAATTAATTCTAACTCTTTAACCATCATTGCTGACATGTTTAGAGTCTTTCGACTTAACTTATCAGCTACCACGTTCACTTTTCCTGGATGATAATTCAAACCAAAATCATAATCCTTTAACAATTCCAACCATCTTCGTTGCCTCATATTCAACTCCTTCTGATCGAATAAATACTTCAAACTCTTATGGTCACTAAACACTTCAAATCTAGAACCATAAAGATAATGCATCCAAATCTTCAACACAAAAACAACTGCAGCAAGCTCTAAATCATGCGTAGGATAATTCTTCTCATGAGTCCTTAACTGCCTTGACGCATAAGCAACTACCTTACCATTTTGCATAAGCACACCTCCTAAACCCATCTTAGAAGAATCACAATACACAACAAAAGGCTCTCCTGGATTAGGCAACGTCAAAATCGAAGCCGACGTCAACCTCTTCTTCAATTCTGTAAAACTTTCTTTGCACTGAACATCCCATATAAAAGCTCTATCTTTACAAGTCAACTTAGTCAACGGAAGTGCCAACTTAGAAAACCCTTCGATAAACCTTCTATAGTAACCAGCTAATCCCAAAAAGCTTCTAATCTCAGTAGCTGACTTTGGAGTCTCCCATTGCAACACAGCATCAACCTTCGTTGGATCTGCAGCAATGCCACTACCTGAAATCACATGGCCAAGAAAACTAACCTCCTCTAACTAAAACTCACACTTGGACAGCTTTGCATACAACTTCTCCTCTTTCAAAACTTGCAATACTACTCTTAAATGTTTTGCATGCTCTTCTTCTGACTTAGAGTAAATCAAAATATCATCAATGAACGCCACTACAAACCGATCCAAATAAGTATGAAAGATACGATTCATGTATTCCATGAATACTCCCGGCGCATTAGTAACACCGAAAGGCATCACCGAATACTCATAATGTCCATAACGCGTTCTGAAAGCCGTCTTATAGATATCTTCATCCTTCACATTAATTTGATGGTAACCCGACCTCATATCAATCTTACTAAACACACAAGCATCCACCAATTGGTCCATCAAGTCATCTATTCTTGGAAGCAGATACTTGTTCTTAATCATAACTTTATTCAATTGTCTATAATCAACACAAAGCCTCATACTTCCATCTTTCTTCTTTACTAACAACACTGGAGCTCCCCACGGTGATACACTTGGTCTAATAAACTTCTTCTCAAGTAACTCCTCCAATTGCTTCTTTAACTCTGACAATTCAGATGCAGACATCTTGTATGGTGCCATAGATACAGGTCTGGTACCAGGTACAAGATCAATAGCAAATTCAACTTCCTTCTCCAGCAGTACATCATGAATCTCATCAGGGAAAACTTCAGGAAATTTACACACCACCTGTAATTCCTCAATTATAGCTTGAGTCTCTACAGATAGCGACGCCATCAACGAGAACATTTGTGCTTCCTTTTGCATCAACTTCCTCAACTGTCTAGCAGACAACAGACCATATTCTTCTGCTTCAGGAGTAGAAAACTTCACCGACTTGTCATAACAGTTAATATGAACACAATTATGCTCTAACCAGATCATACCCAAAATCACATATAAACCTCTTAATGGTAAACAAACCAAATCAACAGCAAAGTCTATATCGAAGATCAATAAGGGACACTTCAAACACACAAAAGAAGTAGTCACCGACCCCTTGGCTGGAGTATCGACGAACATTTCCCCATTCAAGGAAGACAACATAAGACCCAATCTTTCAACACAATCAGCAGCAATAAAACAATGCGTAACACTGGTATCAATAATAGTAATTAAAGGAGTACTATTAAGGAAACATGTACCTCTGATAAGTCTGTCCTCAGCAGCCGTCTGATCCTTAACCAGAGCAAACACTTTACCACTTGTCTGAGCCCTCTTCGGTTTCGGACACTGACTACCAATATGCCCTTCTTCTCTACAATTGAAACAAATCACATCCTTATGTTCAGACTCCGATACAACATGTCCGTTCTTGCCACAACGGAAACACCTCTTCACTTCAGTAGTACACACATTACTCTTATGCCCAGGTTTTCCACACTTAAAGCAAACCACACAAGTAGGAGCATCTCCCCCACTAGTCCTCTGACTCTGAACAACTTTCTGTTTACCTTTACCAGCTGGGGTATCATAAGGCTTACCACGATTCTGTTGGTGCTTACCCCTCTTCTCATTGATAATATTGTAATGAGCATTATTATCCTCCTCATAAATCCTGCAACTATCAATCAAATCAGCAAAGACACTGATCTTCTGGTATCCAACTGCCTTCTTGATCTCCGGGTGCAACCCGTTCTCAAACATGATACACTTCGAAAACTCAGCATCTGCATCAGCATAATGCGGATAAAACTTAGCCAACTCGGAAAACTTGGCAGCATACTCAACAATTGACATATTCCCTTGCTTCAGCTCAAGAAACTCAATCTCCTTCTTACCACGAACATCTTCAGGAAAGTACTTCCTCAGAAACTCCCTTCAGAACACATCCCAAGTGACATTCTCACCTGCAGCTTCCAACTTCTGACAAGTCTCTAGCCAAGAGTCATTAGCCTCGACTGCTAGTGTGATACGGTGGGAGAACTGACTGTGGTTTTGCGTTTGTTTTCGCAAATGTTTCGGTTGAGCAAGAGTCGCCACCGACTTTTTATTTTATCCTAAGGAAAGGTTTAAAAAGCACAGCAAAAAACCTTTGAGATTTTTCTTGGGTTCGGGGAGTAGATTATAGAAAGGGAAGGTATTAGCACCCTTTCTATCCATGGTTATCCATGGGCTCCTAGTTACTTGCTTAGATCACTTGCCTTTTGTTTTCAATTATTTGATATGGTGCTCTTGTGTATGTGGGTTTGAAAATGTTTTGAAAAGAAGCCAATGTGGTGGCAACCTTTGTAATGATCCATGTTGGGATGTATACAAAGGTGTATGTCTTTTGAAAAGGTTTTCATTTGTTTTTGTTTGGAAAGTGTTGTGAGGTGTGGTTTTAGAAAATAGGCAAGTGTTTTGTTTTGCAAGTTTGATTCAAGTAACTAAGAGTTTGTCTACTCCTAAATTTCTCAAAGATTTCTCCTATGTTTTTAACCCTTTTAACAATTTTGTTCCACCATTGCATTTGGTGGACAATCTTGTGTTAGGATGTGAACGGGACAGGCGCGGGTCATCGTTTAGACCATAATTGCAACGGTGTCAAGTATCTTTGGGCAATTTTTCTTAAGGGACTTGATCATTTGTTTAGGCAACATTTTGAAAGCGTCATCGAGGGACTATGATCATTTGATTTGTTTGTTTTGCCCAAAGAAACCTAACATGCAATATGGCCCATTTATTTGAAGGCAACAAAGTGGAATACCCTAGGGGGTGCAAGTGTGATTTGTGTGTCCATTTTCATGCTTGTTTGTCTTGAGATTAGGTCATGACTATTTTGTTCATTTTATTCGCATATAAACCCTAATTCTAGCATTGTATATTTAGAAAGCGATAAAGTGCGAAATTTAAATTCCTACGCTATTACAACACAATAATATGGGGAGGGGGATACAACATTTCAAATGGGGAGATATTTAGACAAGAAATTGAATCTAAGCTATTACATCATTTGCTTTGAATATTTACAATATGATTAAAAGTATAAACAAAATAGAAATAAAACAAATATGCAAGAATGCAAAAAAACAATTTTTATATGTATGAGAAAAGTATTATTTATGTAAAATAAAAAGAAAATAAAAAGATATTATTTTTTGGAGTATTTTTAAATTTAGGGCAAAACCCTAATTTTTATTAAATGAAATGTATTATTATTTAATTTAATACAAGTATTTATTTATTATGTACAAAACTAAAATAAAACATAGTATATTTGTAAAAAGGGCATTTTTTAGTATTAAATATTAAAAAATAAAATATGTACATTTTTTGGTATTTTTATCCTAAGTATATTAATATATATATATATATATATATATATATATATATATATATATATATATATATATATATATATATATATATATATATATATATATATATATATATATATATATATATATATATATATATATATATATATATATATATATATATATATATATATATATATATATATATATATATATATATATATATATATATATATATATATATATATATATATATATATATATATATATATATATATATATATATATATATATATATATATATATATATATATTAAATATGCAAAAAAATAATAATATTTAATTTTATGAAAAAAAGTATTTTTTTGTACAAAATGTTTCAAAGGGGAAAAATGAAATAAAAAATCAGAAATACAATATATTTATATTATTAATAATATTTCTAAATAGTAATATATATATATATATATATA
>CATIWC010000679.1:0-94417 GCA_948472305.1 Vicia faba
TTAAATATACTGAAACTGTTTACATCTATTATGCCATAATACAATATGAATATGGTGAATAAATATAGTATCGAGACTCATTAGATAATTTGAATTATTTCAAATGTATATGGAATATGTGTCATTAAGTAATAGTCTTTTAACTTAGTTTCTTAGTGATGAAGTAACCTAAGATTTGGTGATGGAGAATTAGAAAATACTGAAACTGTTTACATCTATTATACCATAATACAATATGAATATGGTGAATAAATATACAATCGAGACTCATTAGATAATTTGAATTATTTCAAATGTATATGGAATATGTGTCATTAAGTAATAGTCTTTTAACTTAGTTTCTTAGTGATGAAGTAACCTAAGATTTGGTGATGGAGAAGAAAGAAAATACTGAAACTGTTTACATCTATTATACCATAATACAATATGAATATGGTGAATAAATATACTATCGATACTCATTAGATAATTTGAATTATTTCAAATGTATATGGAATATGTGTCATTAAGTAAAAGTGTTTTAACTTAGTTTCTTAGTGATGAAGTAACCTAAGATTTAGTGATGGAGAAGAAAGAAAATACTGAAATTGTTTACATCTATTATACGATAATACAATATGAATATGGTGGATAAATATACTATCGATACTCATTAGATAATTTGAATTATTTCAAATGTATATGGAATATGTGTCATTAAGTAAAAGTGTTTTTAACTTAGTTTCTTAGTGATGAAGTAACCTAAGATTTGGTGATGGAGAAGAAGAAAAATATCGAAATTGTTTACATCTATTATACGATAATACAATATGAATATGGTGGATAAATATACTATCGAGACTCATTAGATAATTTGAATTATTTCAAATGTATATGGAATATGTGTCATTAAGTAATAGTCTTTTAACTTAGTTTCTTAGTGATGAAGTAACCTAAAATTTGGTGATGGAGAAGAAAGAAAATACTGAAACTGTTTACATCTATTATACCATAATACAATATGAATATGGTGAATAAATATACTATCTATACTCATTAGATAATTTGAATTATTTCAAATGTATATGGAATATGTGTCATTAAGTAAAAGTGTTTTAACTTAGTTTCTTAGTGATGAAGTAACCTAAGATTTAGTGATGGAGAAGAAAGAAAATACTGAAATTGTTTACATCTATTATACGATAATACAATATGAATATGGTGGATAAATATACTATCGATACTCATTAGATAATTTGAATTATTTCAAATGTATATGGAATATGTGTCATTAAGTAAAAGTGTTTTAACTTAGTTTCTTAGTGATGAAGTAACCTAAGATTTGGTGATGGAGAAGAAGAAAAAATATTGAAATTGTTTACATCTATTATACGATAATACAATATGAATATGGTGGATAAATATACTATCGAGACTCATTAGATAATTTGAAGTATTTCAAATGTATATGGAATATGTGTCATTAAGTAATAGTCTTTTAACTTAGTTTCTTAGTGATGAAGTATCCTAAAATTTGGTGATGGAGAATTAGAAAATACTGAAACTGTTTACATCTATTATACCATAATACAATATGAATATGGTGGATAAATATACTATCGAGACTCATTAGATAATTTGAATTATTTCAAATGTATATGGAATATGTGTCATTAAGTAATAGTCTTTTAACTTAGTTTCTTAGTGATGAAGTAACCTAAAATTTGGTGATGGAGAATTAGAAAATACTGAAACGGTTTACATCTATTATACCATAATACGATATGAATATGGTGGATAAATATACTATCGAGATTCATTAGATATTTTGAATTATTTCAAATGTATATGGAATATGTGTCATTAAGTAATAGTCTTTTAACTTTGTTTCTTAGTGATGAAAGTAACCTAAAATTTGGTGATGGAGAATTAGAAAATACTGAAACTGTTTACATCTATTATACCATAATACAATATGAATATGGTGAATAAATATACTATCGAGACTCATTAGATAATTTGAATTATTTCAAATGTATATGGAATATGTGTCATTAAGTAATAATCTTTTAACTTAGTTTCTTAGTGATGAAGTAACCTAAAATTTGGTGATGGAGAATTAGAAAATACTGAAACTGTTTACATCTATTATACCATAATACAATATGAATATGGTGAATAAATATACTATCGAGACTCATTAGATAATTTGAATTATTTCAAATGTATATGGAATATGTGTCATTAAGTAATAGTCTTTTAACTTAGTTTCTTAGTGATGAAGTAACCTAAGATTTGGTGATGGAGAAGAAAGAAAATATTGAAACTGTTTACATCTATTATACCATAATACAATTATGAATATGGTGAATAAATATACTATCGATACTCATTAGATAATTTGAATTATTTCAAATGTATATGGAATATGTGTCATTAAGTAAAAGTGTTTTTAACTTAGTTTCTTAGTGATGAAGTAACCTAAGATTTAGTGACGGAGAAGAAACAAAATACTGAAATTGTTTACATCTATTATACGATAATACAATATGAATATGGTGGATAAATATACTATCGATACTCATTAGATAATTTTAATTATTTCAAATGTATATGGAATATGTGTCATTAAGTAAAAGTGTTTTAATTTAGTTTCTTAGTGATGAAGTAACTTAAGATTTGGTGATGGAGAAGAAGAAAAATATTGAAATTGTTTACTTCTATTATACGATAATACAATATGAATATGGTGGATAAATATACTATCGAGACTCATTAGATAATTTGAATTATTTCAAATGTATATGGAATATGTGTCATTAAGTAATAGTCTTTTAACTTAGTTTTCTTAGTGATGGAGAATTAGAAAATACTGAAACTGTTTACATCTATTATACCATAATACAATATGAATATGGTGAATAAAATATACTATCGAGACTCAATAGATAATTTGAATTATTTCAAATGTATATGGAATAATGTGTCATTAAGTAATAGGTCTTTTAACTTAGTTTCTTAGTGATGAAGTAACCTAAGATTTGGTGATGGAGAATTAGAAAATACTGAAACTGTTTACATCTATTATACCATAATACAATATGAATATGGTGAATAAATATACTATCGAGACTCATTAGATAATTTTAATTATTTCAAA
Organism: Vicia faba; assembly: GCA_948472305.1. Taxonomy (NCBI): domain Eukaryota; kingdom Viridiplantae; phylum Streptophyta; class Magnoliopsida; order Fabales; family Fabaceae; genus Vicia; species Vicia faba. The sequence continues at coordinate 3,140 of CATIWC010000679.1, forward strand.
TGTATATGGAATATGTGTCATTAAGTAATAGTCTTTTAACTTAGTTTCTTAGTGATGAAGTAACCTAAGATTTGGTGATGGAGAAGAAAGAAAATACTGAAACTGTTTACATCTATTATACCATAATACAATATGAATATGGTGAATAAATATACTATCTATACTCATTAGATAATTTGAATTATTTCAAATGTATATGGAATATGTGTCATTAAGTTAAAAGTGTTTTAACTTAGTTTCTTAGTGATGAAGTAACCTAAGATTAAGTGATGGAGAAGAAAGAAAATACTGAAATTGTTTACATCTATTATACGATAATACAATATGAATATGGTGGATAAATATACTATCGATACTCATTAGATAATTTGAATTATTTCAAATGTATATGGAATATGTGTCATTAAGTAAAAGTGTTTTAACTTAGTTTCTTAGTGATGAAGTAAACCAAGATTTGGTGATGGAAGAAAAATATTGAAATTGTTTACATCTATTATACGATAATACAATATGAATATGGTGGATAAATATACTATCGAGACTCATTAGATAATTTGAATTATTTCAAATGTATATGGAATATGTGTCATTAAGTAATAGTCTTTTAACTTAGTTTCTTAGTGATGAAGTAACCTAAAATTTGGTGATGGAGAATTAGAAAATACTGAAACGGTTTACATCTATTATACCATAATACGATATGAATATGGTGGATAAATATACTATCGAGACTCATTAGATAATTTTTATTTTTTTAAATGTATATGGAATATGTGTCATTAAGTAACAGTCTTTTAACTTAGTTTGTTAGTGATGAAGTAACCTAAGATTTGGTGATGGAGAATTAGAAAATACTGAAACTGTTTACATCTATTATACCATAATACAATATGAATAAGGTGTATCAATATACTATCGAGACTCATTAGATAATTTGAATTATTTCAAATGTATATGGAATATGTGTCATTAAGTAATAGTCTTTTAACTTAGTTTCTTTGTGAAGAAGTAACCTAATATTTGGTGATGGAGAAGAAAGAAAATACTGAAATTGTTTACATCAATTATACCATAATAGAATATGAATATGGTGAATAAATATACTATCGAGACTTATTAGATAATTTGAATTATTTCAAATGTTTATGGAATATGTGTCATTAAGTAATAGTCTTTTAACTTAGTTTCTTAGTGATGAAGTAATCTAAGATTTGGTGATGGAGAATTAGAAAATACTGAAACTGTTTACATCTATTATACTATAATACAATATGAATATGGTGAATAAATATACTATCGAGACTCATTAGATAATTTGAATTATTTCAAATGTATATGGATTATGTGTCATTAAGTAATAGTCTTTTAACTTAGTTTCTTAGTGATGAAGTAACCTAAAATTTTGTGATGGAGAAGAAGAAAAATATTAAAATTGTTTACATCTATTATACCATAATACAATATGAATATGGTGGATAAATATACTATCTAGACTCATTAGATAATTTGAATTATTTCAAATGTATATGGAATATGTGTCATTAAGTAATAGTCTTTTAACTTAGTTTCTTAGTGATGAAGTAACCAAAAATTTGGTGATGGAGAATTAGAAAATACTGAAACTGTTTACATCTATTATACCATAATACAAGATGAATATGGTGAATAAATATACTATCAAGACCTCATTAGATGATTTGAATTATTTCAAATGTATATGGAATATGTGTCATTAAGTAATAGTCTTTTAACTTAGTTTCTTAGTGATGAAGTAACCTAAGATTTGGTGATGGAGAATTATAAAATACTGAAACTGTTTACATCTATTATACCTTAATACAAAATGAATATGGTGGATAAATATACTATCGAGACTCATTAGATAATTTGAATTATTTCAAAAAGTATATGGAATATTTGTCATTAAGTAATAGTCTTTTAACTTAGTTTCTTAGTGATGAAGTAACCTAAGATTTGGTGATGGAGAATAAGAAAATATTGAAATTGTTTACATCTATTATACCATAATACAATATGAATTTGGTGAATAAATATACTATCGAGACTCATTAGATAATTTGAATTATTTTCAATGTATATAAAATATGTGTCATCAATTAATAGTATTTTAACTTAGTTTCTTAATGATGAAGTAACCTAAAATTCTGTGATAGAGAAGAAGAAAATACTGAAATTATTTACATCTATTATACCATAATACAATATGAATATGGTGAATAAATATACTATCGAGACTCATTATATAATTTGAATTATTTCTAATATATATGGAATATGTGTCATTAATTAATAGTTTTTTAACTTAGTTTCTTGGTCAAGAAGTAACCTAAGATTTGTGATGGAGAATTAGAAAATACTGAAACAGTTTACATCTTTTATACCATAATACAATATGAATATGGTGAATAAATATACTATCGAGACTCATTAGATAATTTGAATTATTTCAAATGTATATGAAATATGTGTCATTAAGTAATAGTCTTTTAACTTAGTTTCTTAGTGATGAAGTAACCTAAGATTTGGTGATGGAGAATTAGAAAATACTGAAACTGTTTACATCTATTATACCATAATACAATATGAATATGGTGAATAAATATACTATCGAGACTCATTAGATAATTTGAATTATTTCAAATGTATATGGAATATGTGTCATTAAGTAATAGTCTTTTAACTTAGTTTCTTAGTGATGAAGTAACCTAAGATTTGGTGATGGAGAAGAAAGAAAAATACTGAAACTGTTTACATCTATTATACCATAATACAATATGAATATGGTGAATAAATATACTATCTATACTCATTAGATAATTTGAATTATTTCAAATGTATATGGAATATGTGTCATTAAGTAAAAGTGTTTTAACTTAGTTTCTTAGTGATGAAGTAACCTAAGATTTAGTGATGGAGAAGAAAGAAAATACTGAAATTGTTTACATCTATTATACGATAATACAATATGAATATGGTGGATAAATATACTATCGATACTCAATAGATAATTTGAATTATTTCAAATGTATATGGAATATGTGTCATTAAGTAAAAGTGTTTTAACTTAGTTTCTTAGTGATGAAGTAACCTAAGATTTGGTGATGGAGAAGAAGAAAAATATTGAAATTGTTTACATCTATTATACGATAATACAATATGAATATGGTGGATAAATATACTATCGAGACTCATTAGATAATTTGAATTATTTCAAATGTATATGGAATATGTGTCATTAAGTAATAGTCTTTTAACTTAGTTTCTTAGTGATGAAGTATCCTAAAATTTGGTGATGGAGAATTAGAAAATACTGAAACTGTTTACATCTATTATACCATAATACAATATGAATATGGTGGATAAATATACTATCGAGACTCATTAGATAATTTGAATTATTTCAAATGTATATGGAATATGTGTCATTAAGTAATAGTCTTTTAACTTAGTTTTCTTAGTGATGAAGTAACCTAAAATTTGGTGATGGAGAATTAGAAAATACTGAAACGGTTTACATCTATTATACCATAATACGATATGAATATGGTGGATAAATATACTATCGAGACTCATTAGATAATTTTTATTTTTTTAAATGTATATGGAATATGTGTCATTAAGTAACAGTCTTTTAACTTAGTTTGTTAGTGATGAAGTAACCTACGATTTGGTGATGGAGAATTAGAAAATACTGAAACTGTTTACATCTATTATACCATAATACAATATGAATAAGGTGTATCAATATACTATCGAGACTCATTAGATAATTTGAATTATTTCAAATGTATATGGAATATGTGTCATTAAGTAATAGTCTTTTAACTTAGTTTCTTTGTGAAGAAGTAACCTAATATTTGGTGATGGAGAAGAAAGAAAATACTGAAATTGTTTACATCAATTATACCATAATAGAATATGAATATGGTGAATAAATATACTATCAAGACTTATTAGATAATTTGAATTATTTCAAATGTTTATGGAATATGTGTCATTAAGTAATAGTCTTTTAACTTAGTTTCTTAGTGATGAAGTAATCTAAGATTTGGTGATGGAGAATTAGAAAATACTGAAACTGTTTACATCTATTATACTATAATACAATATGAATATGGTGAATAAATATACTATCGAGACTCATTAGATAATTTGAATTATTTCAAATGTATATGGGATTATGTGTCATTAAGTAATAGTCTTTTAACTTAGTTTCTTAGTGATGAAGTAACCTAAAATTTGGTGATGGAGAAGAAAAAAAATATTAAAATTGTTTACATCTATTATACCATAATACAATATGAATATGGTGGATAAATATACTATCTAGACTCATTAGATAATTTGAATTATTTCAAATGTATATGGAATATGTGTCATTAAGTAATAGTCTTTTAACTTAGTTTCTTAGTGATGAAGTAACCCAAAAATTTGGTGATGGAGAATTAGAAAATACTGAAACTGTTTACATCTATTATACCATAATACAAGATGAATATGGTGAATAAATATACTATCAAGACTCATTAGATGATTTGAATTATTTCAAATGTATATGGAATATGTGTCATTAAGTAATAGTCTTTTAACTTAGTTTCTTAGTGATGAAGTAACCTAAGATTTGGTGATGGAGAATTATAAAATACTGAAACTGTTTACATCTATTATACCTTAATACAAAATGAATATGGTGGATAAATATACTATCGAGACTCATTAGATAATTTGAATTATTTCAAAAAGTATATGGAATATTTGTCATTAAGTAATAGTCTTTTAACTTAGTTTCTTAGTGATGAAGTAACCTAAGATTTGGTGATGGAGAATAAGAAAATATTGAAATTGTTTACATCTATTATACCATAATACAATATGAATTTGGTGAATAAATATACTATCGAGACTCATTAGATAATTTGAATTATTTTCAATGTATATAAAATATGTGTCATCAATTAATAGTATTTTAACTTAGTTTCTTAGTGATGAAGTAACCTAAAATTCTGTGATAGAGAAGAAGAAAATACTGAAATTATTTACATCTATTATACCATAATACAATATGAATATGGTGAATAAATATACTATCGAGACTCATTATATAATTTGAATTATTTCTAATATATATGGAATATGTGTCATTAATTAATAGTTTTTTAACTTAGTTTCTTGGTCAAGAAGTAAACTAAGATTTGTGATGGAGAATTAGAAAATACTGAAACAATTAACATCTTTTATACCATAATACAATATGAATATGGTGAATAAATATACTATCGAGACTCATTAGATAATTTGAATTATTTCAAATGTATATGAAATATGTGTCATTAAGTAATAGTCTTTTAACTTAGTTTCTTAGTGATGAAGTAACCTAAGATTTGGTGATGGAGAATTAGAAAATACTGAAACTGTTTACATCTATTATTCCATAATACAATATGAATATGGTGAATAAATATACTATCGAGACTCATTATATAATTTGAATTATTTTCAATGTATATAAAATATGTGTCATCAATTAATAGTCTTTAACTTAGTTTCTTAGTGATGAAGTAACCTAAAATTTGGTGACGGAGAAGATGAAAAATATTGAAATTGTTTACATCTATTATACCATAATACAATATGAATATGGTGAATAAATATACTATTGAGACTCATTATATAATTTGAATTATTTCTAATGTATATAAAATATGTGTCGTCAATGAATAGTCTTTTAACTTAGTTTCTTAGTGATGAAGTAACCTAAAATTTGGTGATGGAGAAGAAGAAAATACTGAAATTATTTACATCTATTATACCATAATACAATATGAATATGATGAATAAATATACTATCAAGACTCATTATATAATTTGAATTATTTTCAATGTATATAAAATATGTGTCATCAATTAATAGTCTTTTAACTTAGTTTCTTAGTGATGAAGTAACCTAAAATTTGGTGATGGAGAAGAACAAAAATATTGAAATTGTTTACATCTATTATACAATAATACAATATGAATATGGTGAATAAATATACTATCGAGACTCATTATGTAATTTGAATTATTTTCAATGTATATAAAATATGTGTCATCAATTAATAGTCTTTTTAACTTAGTTTCTTAGTGATGAAGTAACCTAAAATTTGGTGATGGAGAAGAAGAAAAATATTGAAATTGTTTACATCTATTATACCATAATACAGTATGAATATGTTGAATAAATATACTATTGAGACTCATTATATAATTTGAATTTTTTCTAATGTATATAAAATATGTGTCATCAATTAATAGTCTTTTAACTTAGTTTCTTAATGATGAAGTAACCTAAGATTTGGTGATGGAGAATTAGAAAATACTGAAACTGTTTACATCTATTATACCTTAATACAATATGAATATGGTGAATAAATATACAATCGAGACTTATTAGATAATTTGAATTATTTCAAATGTTTATGGAATATGTGTTATTAAGTAATAGTCTTTTAACTTAGTTTCTTAGTGATGAAGTAACCTAAGATTTGGTGATGGAGAATTAGAAAATACTGAAACTGTTTACATCTATTATACTATAATACAATATTAATATGGTGAATAAATATACTATCGAGACTCATTAGATAATTTGAATTATTTCAAATGCATATGGATTATGTGTCATTAAGTAATATTCTTTTAACTTAGTTTCTTAGTGATGAAGTAACCTAAAATTTGGTGATGGAGAAGAAGAAAAATATTAAAATTGTTTACATCTATTATACCATAATACAATATGAATATGGTGAATAAATATACTATCGAGACTCATTAGATAATTTGAATTATTTCAAATGTATATGGAATATGTGTCATTAAGTAATAGTCTTTTAACTTAGTTTCTTAGTGATGAAGTAACCTAAGATTTGGTGATGGAGAATTAGAAAATACTGAAACTGTTTACATCTACTATACAATAATACAATATGAATATGGTGGATAAATATACTATCGAGACTTATTAGATAATTTGAATTATTTCAAATGTTTATGGAATATGTGTTATTAAGTAATAGTCTTTTATCTTAGTTTCTTAGTGATGAAGTAACCTAAGATTTGGTGATGGAGAATTAGAAAATACTGAAACTGTTTACATCTATTATACTATAATACAATATGAATATGGTGAATAAATATACTATCGAGACTCATTAGATAATTTGAATTATTTCAAATGCATATGGATTATGTGTCATTAAGTAATATACTTTTAACTTAGTTTCTTAGTGATGAAGTAACCTAAAATTTGGTGATGGAGAAGAAGAAAAATATTAAAATTGTTTACATCTATTATACCATAATACAATATGAATATGGTGAATAAATATACTATCGAGACTCATTAGATAATTTGAATTATTTCAAATGTATATGAAATATGTGTCATTAAGTAATAGTCTTTTAACTTAGTTTCTTAGTGATGAATTAACCTAAGATTTGGTGATGGAGAATTAGAAAATACTGAAACTGTTTACATCTATTATACCATAATACATTATGAATATGGTGGATAAATATACTATCGAGACTCATTAGATAATTTGAATTATTTCAAATGTATATGGAATATGTGTCATTAAGTAATAGTCTTTTAACTTAGTTTCTGAGTGATGAAGTAACCTAAGATTTGGTGATGGAGAATAAGAAAATATTGAAACTGTTTACATCTATTATACCATAATACAATATGAATATTGTGAATAAATTATACTATCGAGACTCATTAGATAATTTGAATTATTTTCAATGTATGTAAAATATGTGTCATCAATTAAAAGTCTTTTAACTTAGTTTCTTAGTGATGAAGTAACCTAAATTTCTGTGATGGAGAAGACGAAAATACTGAAATTGTTTACATCTATTATACCATAATACAATATGAATATGGTGAATAAATATACTATCGAGACTCAATATATAATTTGAATTATTTCTAATGTATATGGAATATGTGTCATTAAGTAATAGTCTTTTAACTTAGTTTCTTGGTCAAGAAGTTACCTAAGATTTGTGATGGAGAATTAGAAAATACTGAAACAGTTTACATCTATTATACCCTAATACAATATGAATATGGTGAATAAATATACTATCGAGACTCATTAGATAATTTGAATTATTTCATATGTATATGGAATATGTGTCATTAAGTAATAGTCTTTTAACTTAGTTTCTTAGTGATGAAGTAACCTAAAATTTGGTGATGGAGTATTAGAAAATACTGAAATTGTTTACATCTATTATACCATAATACAATATGAATATGGTGGATAAATATACTATCGAGACTCATTAGATAATATGAATTATTTCAAATGTATATGGAATATGTGTCATTAAGTAATAGTCTTTTAACTTAGTTTCTTAGTGATGAAGTAACCTAAAATTTGGTGATGGAGAAGAAGAAAAATATTGAAATTGTTCACATCTATTATACCATAATACAATATGAATATGGTGAATAAATATACTATCGAGACTCATTATATAATTTGAATTATTTTCAATGTATATAAAATATGTGTCATCAATTAATAGTCTTTTAACTTAGTTTCTTAATGATGAAGTAACCTAAGATTTGGTGATGGAGAATTAGAAAATACTGAAACTGTTTACATCTATTATACCTTAATACAATATGAATATGGTGAATAAATATACAATCGAGACTTATTAGATAATTTGAATTATTTCAAATGTTTATGGAATATGTGTTATTAAGTAATAGTCTTTTAACTTAGTTTCTTAGTGATGAAGTAACCTAAGATTTGGTGATGGAGAATTAGAAAATACTGAAACTGTTTACATCTATTATACTATAATACAATATTAATATGGTGAATAAATATACTATCGAGACTCATTAGATAATTTGAATTATTTCAAATGCATATGGATTATGTGTCATTAAGTAATATTCTTTTAACTTAGTTTCTTAGTGATGAAGTAACCTAAAATTTGGTGATGGAGAAGAAGAAAAATATTAAAATTGTTTACATCTATTATACCATAATACAATATGAATATGGTGAATAAATATACTATCGAGACTCATTAGATAATTTGAATTATTTCAAATGTATATGGAATATGTGTCATTAAGTAATAGTCTTTTAACTTAGTTTCTTAGTGATGAAGTAACCTAAGATTTGGTGATGGAGAATTAGAAAATACTGAAACTGTTTACATCTATTATACAATAATACAATATGAATATGGTGGATAAATATACTATCGAGACTTATTAGATAATTTGAATTATTTCAAATGTTTATGGAATATGTGTTATTAAGTAATAGTCTTTTATCTTAGTTTCTTAGTGATGAAGTAACCTAAGATTTGGTGATGGAGAATTAGAAAATACTGAAACCTGTTTACATCTATTATACTATAATACAATATGAATATGGTGAATAAATATACTATCGAGACTCATTAGATAATTTGAATTATTTCAAATGCATATGGATTATGTGTCATTAAGTAATATACTTTTAACTTAGTTTCTTAGTGATGAAGTAACCTAAAATTTGGTGATGGAGAAGAAGAAAAATATTAAAATTGTTTACATCTATTATACCATAATACAATATGAATATGGTGAATAAATATACTATAGAGACTCATTAGATAATTTAAATTATTTCAAATGTATATGAAATATGTGTCATTAAGTAATAGTCTTTTAACTTAGTTTCTTAGTGATGAATTAACCTAAGATTTGGTGATGGAGAATTAGAAAATACTGAAACTGTTTACATCTATTATACCTTAATACAATATGAATATGGTGAATAAATATACTATCGAGACTCATTATTTAATTTGAATTATTTCAAATGTATATGGAATATTTGTCATTAAGTAATAGTCTTTTAACTTAGTTTCTTAGTGATGAAGTAACCTAAGATTTGGTGATGGAGAATATGAAAATACTGAAATTGTTTACATCTTTTATAAAATAATACAATATGAATATGGTGAATAAATATACTATCGAGACTCATTAGATAATTTGAATTATTTAAAATGTATATGGAATATGTGTCATTATGTAATAGTCTTTTAACTTAGTTTCTTAGTGATGAAGTAACCTAAATTATGTGATGGAGAAGAAGAAAATAATGAAATTGTTTACATCTATTATACCATAATACAATATGAATATGGTGAATAAATATACTATCGAGACTCATTATATAATTTGAATTATTTCTAATGTATATGGAATATGTGTCATTAATTAATAGTCTTTTAACTTAGTTTCTCTGTCAAGAAGTAACCTAAGATTTGGTGATGGAGAATTAGAAAATACTGAAACAGTTTACATCTATTATACCATAATACAATATGAATATGATGAATAAATATACTATCGAGACTCATTAGATAATTTGAATTATTTCAAATGTATATGGAATATGTGTCATTAAGTCATAGTCTTTTAACTTAGTTTCTTAGTGATGAAGTAACCTAAGATTTGGTGATGGAGAAGAAAAATATTGAAATTGTTTACATCTATTATACCATAATACAATATGAATATGTTGAATAAATATACTATCGAGACTCATTATATAATTTGAATTATTTTCAATGTATATAAAATATGTGACATCAATTAATAGTCTTTTAACTTAGTTTCTTAGTGATGAAGTAACCTAAAATTTGGTGATGGAGAAGAAGAAAAATATTGAAATTGTTTACATCTATTATACCATAATACAATATGAATATGGTGAATAAATATACTATGGAGACTCATTATATAATTTGAATTATTTCTAATGTATATAAAATATGTGACATCAATTAATAGTCTTTTAACTTAGTTTCTTAGTGATGAAGTAACCTAAAATTATGTGATGGAGAAGAAGAAAAATACTGAAATTGTTTACATCTATTATACCATAATACAATATGAATATGGTTGATAAATATACTATCGAGACTCATTAGATAATTTGAATTATTTCAAATTTATATGGAATATGTGTCATTAAGTAATAGTCTTTTAACTTAGTTTCTTAGTGATGAAGTAACCTAAAATTTGGTGATAGAGAAGAAGAAAAATATTGAAATTGTTTACATCTATTATACCATAATACAATATGAATATGGTGGATAAATATACTATTGAGACTCATTAGATAATTTGAATTATTTCAAATGTATATGGAATATGTGTCATTAAGTAAAAGTGTTTTAACTTGGTTTCTTAGTGATGATGTAACCTAAAATTTGGTGATGGAGAAGAAGAAAAATATTGAAATTGTTTACATCTGTTATACCGTAATACAATATGAATATGGTGAATAAATATACTATCGAGACTCATTAGATAATTTGAATTATTTCAAATGTATATGGAATATGTGTCATTAAGTAATAGTCTTTTAACTTAGTTACTTAGTGATGAAGTAACCTAAAATTTGGTGATGGAGAAGAAGAAAAATATTGAAATTGTTTACATCTATTATACGATAATACAATATGAATATGGTGGATAAATATACTATCGAGACTCATTAGATAATTTGAATTATTTAAAATGTATATGGAATATGTGTCATTATGTAATAGTCTTTTAACTTAGTTTCTTAGTGATGAAGTAACCTAAAATTATGTGATGGAGAAGAAGAAAAATACTGAAATTGTTTACATCTATTATACCATAATACAATATGAATATGGTTGATAAATATACTATCGAGACTCATTAGATAATTTGAATATTTCAAATTTATATGGAATATGTGTCATTAAGTAATAGTCTTTTAACTTAGTTTCTTAGTGATGAAGTAACCTAAAATTTGGTGATAGAGAAGAAGAAAAATATTGAAATTGTTTACATCTATTATACCATAATACAATATGAATACGGTGGATAAATATACTATTGAGACTCATTAGATAATTTGAATTATTTCAAATATATATGGAATATGTGTCATTAAGTAATAGTCTTTTAACTTGGTTTCTTAGTGATGAAGTAACCTAAAATTTGGTGATGGAGAAGAAGAAAAATATTGAAATTGTTTACATCTATTATACGATAATACAATATGAATATGGTGGATAAATATACTATCGAGAGTCATTAGATAATTTGAATTATTTCAAATGTATATGGAATATGTGTCATTAAGTAATAGTCTTTTAACTTAGTTTCTTAGTGATGAAGTAACCTAAAATTTGGTGATGGAGAAGAAGAAAAATATTGAAATTGTTTACATCTATTATACCATAATACAATATGAATATGGTGGATAAATATATTATCGAGACTCATTAGATAATTTGAATTATTTCAAATGTATATGGAATATGTGTCATTAAGTAATAGTCTTTTAACTTAGTTTCTTAGTGATGAAGTAACCTAAAATTTGGTGATGGAGAATTAGAAAATACTGAAACTGTTTACATCTATTATACCATAATACAATATGAATATGGTGGATAAATATACTATCGAGACTCATTAGATAATTTTTATTTGTTTAAATGTATATGGAATATGTGTCATTAAGTAATAGTCTTTTAAATTAGTTTCTTAGTGAAGAAGTAACCTAAGATTTGGTGATGGAGAATTAGAAAATATTGAAACTGTTTACATCTATTATACCATAATACAATATGAATATGGTGAATAAGTATACTATCGAGACTCATTAGATAATTTGAATTATTTCAAATGTATATGGAATATGTGTCCTTAAGTAATAGTCTCTTAACTTAGTTTCTTAGTGATGAAGTAACCTAAACATTGGTGATGGAGAAGAAGAAAAATATTGAAATTGTTTACATCTATTATTCGATAATACAATATGAATATGGTGGATAAATATACTATCGAGACTCATTAGATAATTTGATTTATTTCAAATGAATATGGAATATGTATCATTAAGTAATAGTCTTTTAACTCGGTTTCTTAGTGATGAAGTAACCTAAAATTTGGTGATGAGGAATTGGAAAATACTGAAATTGTTTACATCTATTATACCATAATACATATGAATATGGTGAATAAATATACTATCGGACTCATTAGATAATTTGAATTATTTCAAATGTATATGGAATATGTGTCATTAAGTAATAGTCTTTTAACTTAGTTTCTTAGTGATGAAGTAACATAAGATTTGGTGATGGAGAATTAGAAAATACTGAAACTGTTTACATCTATTATACCGTAATACAATATGAATATGGTGAATAAATATACTATCGAGACTCATTAGATAATTTGAATTATTTCAAATGTATATGGAATATGTGTCATTAAGTAATAGTCTTTTAACTTAGTTTCTTAGTGATGAAGTAACCTAAAATTATGTGATGCAGAAGAAGAAAAATACTGAAATTGTTTACTTCTATTATACCATAATACAATATGAATATGGTTGATAAATATACTATCGAGACTCATTAGATAATTTGAATTATTTCAAATGTATATGGAATATGTGTCATTAAGTAATAGTCTTTTAACTTAGTTTCTAAGTGATGAAGTAACCTAAGATTTGGTGATGGAGAATTAGAAAATACTGAAACTGTTTACATCTATTATACCATAATACAATATGAATATGGTGAATAAATATACTATCGAGACTCATTAGATAATTTGAATTATTTCAAATGTATATGGAATATGTGTCATTAAGTAATAGTCTTTTAACTTAGTTTCTTAGTGATGAAGTAACCTAAAACTTGGTGATGGAAAAAGAAGAAAAATATTGAAATTGTTTACATCTATTATACCATAATACAATATGAATATGATGGATAAATATAATATCGAGACTCATTAGATAATTTGAATTATTTCAAATGTATATGGAATATGTGTCATTAAGTAATAGTCTTTTAACTTAGTTTCTTAGTGATGAAGTAACCTAAAATTTGGTGATGGAGAATTAGAAAATACTGAAACTGTTTACATCTATTATACCATAATACAATATGAATATGGTGGATAAATATAATATCGAGACTCATTAGATAATTTGTATTTGTTTAAATGTATATGGAATATGTGTCATTAAGTAATAGTCTTTTAACTTAGTTTCTTAGTGAAGAAGTAACCTAAGATTGGTGATGGAGAATTAGAAAATACTGAAACTGTTTACATCTATTATACCATAATACAATATGAATATGGTGAATAAATATACTATCGAGACTCATTAGATAATTTGAATTATTTCAAATGTATGTGGAATATGTGTCCTTAAGTAATAGTCTTTTAACTCGGTTTCTTAGTGATGAAGTAACCTAAAATTTGGTGATGAGGAATTGGAAAATACTGAAATTGTTTACATCTATTATACCATAATACAATATGAATATGGTGAATAAATATACTATCGAGACTCATTAGATAATTTGAATTATTTCAAATGTATATGGAATATGTGTCATTAAGTAATAGTCTTTTAACTTAGTTTTTAGTGATGAAGTAACATAAGATTTGGTGATGGAGAATTAGAAAATACTGAAACTGTTTACATCTATTATACCGTAATACAATATGAATATGGTGAATAAATATACTATTGAGACTCATTAGATAATTTGAATTATTTCAAATGTATATGGAATATGTGTCATTAAGTAATAGTCTTTTAACTTAGTTTCTTAGTGATGAAGTAACCTAAAATTTGGTGATGGAGAAGATGAAAAATATTGAAATTGTTTACATCTATTATACCGTAATACAATATGAATATGGTGGATAAATATACTATAGAGACTCATTAGATAATTTGAATTATTTAAAATGTATATGGAATATGTGTCATTAAGTAATAGTCTTTTAACATTGTTTCTTAGTGATGAAGTAACCTAAAATTTGGTGATGGAGAATTGGAAAATACTGAAATTGTTTACATTTATTATACCATAATACAATATGAATATGGTGGATAAATATACTATCGAGACTCATTAGATAATTTGAATTATTTCAAATGTATATGGAATATGTGTCATTAAGTAATAGTCTTTTAACTTGGTTTCTTAGTGATGAAGTAACCTAAGATTTGGTGATGGAGAATTAGAAAATACTGAAACTGTTTACATCTATTATACCATAATACAATATGAATATTGTGAATAAATATACTATCGAGACTCGTTAGATAATTGGAATTATTTCAAATGTATATGGAATATGTGTCATTAAGTAATAGTCTTTTAACTTAATTTCTTAGTGATGAAGTAACCTAAAATTTGGTGATGGAGAAGATGAAAAATATTGAAATTGTTTACATCTATTATACCATAATACAATATGAATATGTGGATAAATATACTATAGAGACTCATTAGATAATTTGAATTATTTAAAATGTATATGGAATATGTGTCATTAAGTAATAGTCTTTTAAGATAGTTGCTTCTTAGTGATGAAGTAACCTAAAATTTGGTGATGGAGAATTGGAAAATACTAAAATTGTTTACATCTATTATAACCATAATACAATATGAATATGGTGGATAAATATACTATCGAGACGCATTAGATAATTTGAATTATTTCAAATGTATATGGAATATGTGTCATTAAGTAATAGTCTTTTAACTTAGTTTCTTAGTGATGAAGTAACCTAAGATTTGGTGATGGAGAATTAGAAATTACTGAAACTGTTTACATCTATATACCATAATACAATATGAATATGGTGAATAAATATACTATCGAGACTCATTAGATAATTTGAATTATTTCAAATGTATATGGAATATGTGTCATTAAGTAATAGTCTTTTAACTTAGTTTCTTAGTGATGAAGTAACCTACAATTTGGTGATGGAGAAGAAGAAAAATATTGAAATTGTTTACATCTATTATACCATAATACAATATGAATATGATGGATAAATATACTATCGAGACTCATTAGATAATTTGAATTATTACAAATGTATATGGAATATGTGTCATTAAGTAATAGTCTCTTAACTTAGTTTCTTAGTGATGAAGTAACCTAAAATTTGGTGATGGAGAATTAGAAAATACTGAAACTGTTTACATCTATTATACCATAATACAATATGAATATGGTGGATAAATATACTATCGAGACTCATTAGATAATTTGTATTTGTTTAAATGTATATGAAATATGTGTCATTAAGTAATAGTCTTTTAACTTAGTTTCTTAGTGAAGAAGTAACCTAAGATTTGGTGATGGAGAATTAGTAAATACTGAAACTGTTTACATCTATTATACCATAATACAATATGAATATGGTGAATAAATATACTATCGAGACTCATTAGATAATTTGAATTATTTCAAATGTATATGGAATATGTGTCATTAAGTAATAGTCTTTTAACTTAGTTTCTTAGTGATGACGTAACCTAAAATTTGGTGATGGAGAAGATGAAAAATATTGAAATTGTTTACATCTATTATACCATAATACAATATGAATATGGTGATTAAAATATACTATAGAGACTCATTAGATAATTTGAATTATTTAAAATGTATATGGAATATGTGTCATTAAGTAATAGTCTTTTAACATTGTTTCTTAGTGATGAAGTAACCTAAAATTTGGTGATGGAGAATTGGAAAATACTGAAATTGTTTACATTTATTATACCATAATACAATATGAATATGGTGGATAAATATACTATCGAGACTCATTAGATAATTTGAATTATTTCAAATGTATATGGAATATGTGTCATTAAGTAATAGTCTTTTAACTTGGTTTCTTAGTGATGAAGTAACCTAAGATTTGGTGATGGAGAATTAGAAAATACTGAAACTGTTTACATCTATTATACCATAATACAATATGAATATGGTGAATAAATATACTATCGAGACTCATTAGATAATTTGAATTATTTCAAATGTATATGGAATATGTGTCATTAATTAATAGTCTTTTAACTTAGTTTCTTAGTGATGAAGTAACCTAAAATTTGGTAATGGAGAAGAAGAAAAATATTGAAATTGTTTACATCTATTATACCATAATACAATATGAATATGATGGATAAATATACTATCGAGACTCATTAGATAATTTGAATTATTACAAATGTATATGGAATATGTGTCATTAAGTAATAGTCTCTTAACTTAGTTTCTTAGTGATGAAGTAACCTAAAATTTGGTGATGGAGAATTAGAAAATACTGAAACTGTTTACATCTATTATACCATAATACAATATGAATATGGTGGATAAATATACTATCGAGACTCATTAGATAATTTGTATTTTTTTAAATGTATATGAAATATGTGTCATTAAGTAATAGTCTTTTAACTTAGTTTCTTAGTGAAGAAGTAACCTAAGATTTGGTGATGGAGAATTAGTAAATACTGAAACTGTTTACATCTATTATACCATATATACAATATGAATATGGTGAATAAATATACTATCGAGACTCATTAGATAATTTGAATTATTTCAAATGTATATGGAATATGTGTCATTAAGTAATAGTCTCTTAACTTAGTTTCTTAGTGATGAAGTAACCTAAAAATTGGTGATGGAGAAGAAGAAAAATATTGAAATTGTTTACATCTATTATACGATAATACAATATGAATATGGTGGATAAACATACTATCGAGACTCATTAGATAATTTGAATTATTTCAATGTATATGAATATGTGTCATTAAGTAATAGTGTTTTAACTTGGTTTCTTAGTGATGATGTAACCTAAAATTTGGTGATGGAGAAGAACAAAAATATTGAAATTGTTTACATGTGTTTATACCGTAATACAATATGAATATGGTGAATAAATATACTATCGAGACTCATTAGATAATTTGAATTATTTCAAATGTATATGGAATATGTGTCATTAAGTAATAGTCTTTAACTTAGTTACTTAGTGATGAAGTAACCTAAAATTTGGTGATGGAGAATTGGAAAATACTAAAATTATTTACATCTATTATACCATAATACAATATGAATATGGTGGATAAATATACTATCGAGACTCATTAGATAATTTGAATTATTTCAAATGTATATGGAATATGTGTCATTAAGTAATAGTCTTTTAAGATAGTTTCTTAGTGATGAAGTAACCTAAAATTTGGTGATGGAGAATTGGAAAATACTGAAATTGTTTACATCTATTATACCATAATACAATATGAATATGGTGGATAAATATACTATCGAGACTCATTAGATAATTTGAATTATTTCAAATGTATATGGAATATGTGTCATTAAGTAATAGTCTTTTAACTTAGTTTCTTAGTGATGAAGTAACCTAAAATTTGGTGATAGAGAAGAAGAAAAATATTGAAATTGTTTACATCTATTATACCATAATACAATATGAATATGGTGGATAAATATACTATCGAGACTCATTAGATAATTTGAATTATTTCAAATGTATATGGAATATGTGTCATTAAGTAATAGTCTTTTAACTTGGTTTCTTAGTGATGAAGTAACCTAAAATTTGGTGATGGAGAATTAGAAAATACGGAAACTGTTTACATCTATAATACCATAATACAATATGAATATTGTGAATAAATATACTATCGAGACTCATTAGATAATTTGAATTATTTCAAATGTATATGGAATATGTGTCATTAAGTAATAGTCTTTTAACTTTGTTTCTTAGTGATGAAGTAACCTAAAATTTGGTGATGGAGAAGAAGAAAAATATTGAAATTGTTTACATTTATTATACCATAATACAATATGAATATGGTGGATAAATATAATATCGAGACTCATTAGATAATTTGTATTTGTTTAAATGTATATGGAATATGTGTCATTAAGTAATAGTCTTTTAACTTAGTTTCTTAGTGAAGAAGTAACCTAAGATTGGTGATGGAGAATTAGTAAATACTGAAACTGTTTACATCTATTATACCATAATACAATATGAATATGGTGGATAAATATACTATAGAGACTCATTAGATAATTTGAATTATTTAAAATGTATATGGAATATGTGTCATTAAGTAATAGTCTTTTAAGATAGTTTCTTAGTGATGAAGTAACCTAAAATTTGGTGATGGAGAATTGGAAAATACTAAAATTGTTTACATCTATTATACCATAATACAATATGAATATGGTGGATAAATATACTATCGAGACGCATTAGATAATTTGAATTATTTCAAATGTATATGGAATATGTGTCATTAAGTAATAGTCTTTTAACTTAGTTTCTTAGTGATGAAGTAACCTAAGATTTGGTGATGGAGAATTAGAAAATACTGAAACTGTTTACATCTATTATACCATAATACAATATGAATATGGTGAATAAATATACTATCGAGACTCATTAGATAATTTGAATTATTTCAAATGTATATGGAATATGTGTCATTAAGTAATAGTCTTTTAACTTAGTTTTCTTAGTGATGAAGTAACCTAAAATTGGTGATGGAGAAGAAGAAAAATATTGAAATTGTTTACATCTATTATACCATAATACAATATGAATATGATGGATAAATATACTATCGAGACTCATTAGATAATTTGAATTATTACAAATGTATATGGAATATGTGTCATTAAGTAATAGTCTCTTAACTTAGTTTCTTAGTGATGAAGTAACCTAAAAGTTGGTGATGGAGAATTAGAAAATACTGAAACTGTTTACATCTATTATACCATAATACAATATGAATATGGTGGATAAATATACTATCGAGACTCATTAGATAATTTGTATTTGTTTAAATGTATATGAAATATGTGTCATTAAGTAATAGTCTTTTAACTTAGTTTCTTAGTGAAGAAGTAACCTAAGATTTGGTGATGGAGAATTAGTAAATACTGAAACTGTTTACATCTATTATACCATAATACAATATGAATATGGTGAATAAATATACTATCGAGACTCATTAGATAATTTGAATTATTTCAAATGTATATGGAATATGTGTCATTAAGTAATATTCTCTTAACTTAGTTTCTTAGTGATGAAGTAACCTAAAATTTGGTGATGGAGAAGAAGAAAAATATTGAAATTGTTTACATCTATTATACTATCTATAATATGAATATGGTGGATAAACATACTATCGAGACTCATTAGATAATTTGAATTATTTCAAATGTATATGGAATATGTGTCATTAAGTAATAGTCTTTTAACTTGGTTTCTTAGTGATGAAGTAACCTAAGATTTGGTGATGGAGAATTAGAAAATACTGAAACTGTTTACATCTATTATACCATAATACATATGAATATGGTGGATAAATATACTATCGAGAATCATTAGATAATTTGAATTATTTCAAATGTATATGGAATATGTGTCATTAAGTAATAGTCTTTTAAGATAGTTTCTTAGTGATGAAGTAACCTAAAATTTGGTGATGGAGAATTGGAAAATACTAAAATTGTTTACATCTATTATACCATAATACAATATGAATATGGTGGATAAATATACTATCGAGACTCATTAGATAATTTGAATTATTTCAAATGTATATGGAATATGTGTCATTAAGTAATAGTCTTTTAAGATAGTTTCTTAGTGATGAAGTAACCTAAAATTTGGTGATGGAGAATTGGAAAATACTGAAATTGTTTACATCTATTATACCATAATACAATATGAATATGGTGGATAAATATACTATCGAGACTCATTAGATAATTTGAATTATTTCAAATGTATATGGAATATGTGTCATTAAGTAATAGTCTTTTAACTTAGTTTCTTAGTGATGAAGTAACCTAAAATTTGGTGATAGAGAAGAAGAAAAATATTGAAATTGTTTACATCTATTATACCATAATACAATATGAATATGGTGGATAAATATACTATCGAGACTCATTAGATAATTTTGAATTATTTCAAATGTATATGGAATATGTGTCATTAAGTAATAGTCTTTTAACTTGGTTTCTTAGTGATGAAGTAACCTAAAATTTGGTGATGGAGAATTAGAAAATACGGAAACTGTTTACATCTATAATACCATAATACAATATGAATATGGTGAATAAATATACTATCGAGACTCATTAGATAATTTGAATTATTTCAAATGTATATGGAATATGTGTCATTAAGTAATAGTCTTTTAACTTTGTTTCTTAGTGATGAAGTAACCTAAAATTTGGTGATGGAGAAGAAGAAAAATATTGAAATTGTTTACATTTATTATACCATAATACAATATGAATATGGTGGATAAATATAATATCGAGACTCATTAGATAATTTGTATTTGTTTAAATGTATATGGAATATGTGTCATTAAGTAATAGTCTTTTAACTTAGTTTCTTAGTGAAGAAGTAACCTAAGATTGGTGATGGAGAATTAGTAAATACTGAAACTGTTTACATCTATTATACCATAATACAATATGAATATGGTGGATAAATATACTATAGAGACTCATTAGATAATTTGAATTATTTAAAATGTATATGGAATATGTGTCATTAAGTAATAGTCTTTTAAGATAGTTTCTTAGTGATGAAGTAACCTAAAATTTTGTGATGGAGAATTGGAAAATACTAAAATTGTTTACATCTATTATACCATAATACAATATGAATATGGTGGATAAATATACTATCGAGACTCATTAGATAATTTGAATTATTACAAATGTATATGGAATATGTGTCATTAAGTAATAGTCTCTTAACTTAGTTTCTTAGTGATCAAGTAACCTAAAATTTGGTGATGGAGAAGAAGAAAAGAATTGAAATTGTTTACATCTATTATACGATAATACAATATGAATATGGTGGATAAATATACTATTGAGACTCATTAGATAATTTGAATTATTTCAAATGTATATGGAATATGTGTCATTAAGTAATAGTCTTTTAACTCGGTTTCTTAGTGATGAAGTAACCTAAAATTGGGTTATGAGGAATTGGAAAATATTGAAATTCTTTACATCTAATATACCATAATACAATATGAATATGGTGAATAAATATACTATCGAGACTCATTAGATAATTTGAATTATTTCAAATGTATATGGAATATGTGTCATTAAGTAATAGTCTTTTACTTAGTTTCTTAGTGATGAAGTAACCTAAAATTATGTGATGGAGAAGAAGAAAAATATTGAAATTGTTTACATCTATTATACCATAATACAATATGAATATGGTTGATAAATATACTATCGAGACTCATTAGATAATTTGAATTATTTCAAATGTATATGGAATATGTGTCATTAAGTAATAGTCTTTTAACTTAGTTTCTTAGTGATGAAGTAACCTAAAATTTGGTGATGGAGAATTGGAAAATACTAAAATTGTTTACATCTATTAAACCATAATACAATATGAACATGGTGGATAAATATACTATCGAGACTCATTAGATAATTTGAATTATTTCAAATGTATATGGAATATGTGTCATTAAGTAATAGTCTTTTAACTTGGTTTCTTAGTGATGAAGTAACCTAAAATTGGTGATGGAGAATTAGAAAATACGGAAACTGTTTACATCTATTATTCCATAATACAATATGAATATGGTGAATAAATATACTATTGAGACTTATTAGATAATTTGAATTATTTCAAATGTATATGGAATATGTGTCATTAAGTAAAAGTCTTTTAACTTAGTTTCTTAGTGATGAAGTAACCTAAAATTTGGTGATGGAGAATTAGAAAATACTGAAACTGTTTACATCTATTATACCATAATACAATATGAATATGGTGAATAAATATACTATCGAGACTCATTAGATAATTTGAATTATTTCAAATGTATATGGAATATGTGTCATTAAGTAATAGTCTTTTAACATAGTTTCTTAGTGATGAAGTAACCTAAAATTTGGTGATGGAGAAGAAGGAAAATATTGAAATTGTTTACATCTATTATACCATAATACAATATGAATATGATGGATAAATATACTATCGAGACTCATTAGATAATTTGAATTATTACAAATGTATATGGAATATGTGTCATTAAGTAATAGTCTCTTAACTTAGTTTCTTAGTGATGAAGTAACCTAAAAGTTGGTGATGGAGAATTAGAAAATACTGAAACTGTTTACATCTATTATACCATAATACAATATGAATATGGTGGATAAATATACTATCGAGACTCATTAGATAATTTGTATTTGTTTAAATGTATATGAAATATGTGTCATTAAGTAATAGTCTTTTAACTTAGTTTCTTAGTGAAGAAGTAACCTAAGATTTGGTGATGGAGAATTAGTAAATACTGAAACTGTTTACATCTATTATACCATAATACAATATGAATATGGTGAATAAATATACTATCGAGACTCATTAGATAATTTGAATTATTTCAAATGTATATGGAATATGTGTCATTAAGTAATATTCTCTTAACTTAGTTTCTTAGTGATGAAGTAACCTAAAATTTGGTGATGGAGAAGAAGAAAAATATTGAAATTGTTTACATCTATTATACTATAATATAATATGAATATGGTGGATAAACATACTATCGAGACTCATTAGATAATTTGAATTATTTCAAATGTATATGGAATATGTGTCATTAAGTAATAGTCTTTTAACTTGGTTTCTTAGTGATGATAAGATTTGGTGATGGAGAATTAGAAAATACTGAAACTGTTTACATCTATTATACCATAATACATATGAATATGGTGGATAAATATACTATCGAGAATCATTAGATAATTTGAATTATTTCAAATGTATATGGAATATGTGTCATTAAGTAATAGTCTTTTAAGATAGTTCTTAGTGATGAAGTAACCTAAAATTTGGTGATGGAGAATTGGAAAATACTAAAATTGTTTACATCTATTATACCATAATACAATATGAATATGGTGGATAAATATACTATCGAGACTCATTAGATAATTTGAATTATTTCAAATGTATATGGAATATGTGTCATTAAGTAATAGTCTTTTAAGATAGTTTCTTAGTGATGAAGTAACCTAAAATTTGGTGATGGAGAATTGGAAAATACTGAAATTGTTTACATCTATTATACCATAATACAATATGAATATGGTGGATAAATATACTATCGAGACTCATTAGATAATTTGAATTATTTCAAATGTATATGGAATATGTGTCATTAAGTAATAGTCTTTTAACTTAGTTTCTTAGTGATGAAGTAACCTAAAATTTGGTGATAGAGAAGAAGAAAAATATTGAAATTGTTTACATCTATTATACCATAATACAATATGAATATGGTGGATAAATATACTATCGAGACTCATTAGATAATTTGAATTATTTCAAATGTATATGGAATATGTGTCATTAAGTAATAGTCTTTTAACTTGGTTTCTTAGTGATGAAGTAACCTAAAATTTGGTGATGGAGAATTAGAAAATACGGAAACTGTTTACATCTATAATACCATAATACAATATGAATATGGTGAATAAATATACTATCGAGACTCATTAGATAATTTGAATTATTTCAAATGTATATGGAATATGTGTCATTAAGTAATAGTCTTTTAACTTTGTTTCTTAGTGATGAAGTAACCTAAAATTTGGTGATGGAGAAGAAGAAAAATATTGAAATTGTTTACATTTATTATACCATAATACAATATGAATATGGTGGATAAATATAATATCGAGACTCATTAGATAATTTGTATTTGTTTAAATGTATATGGAATATGTGTCATTAAGTAATAGTCTTTTAACTTAGTTTCTTAGTGAAGAAGTAACCTAAGATTTGGTGATGGAGAATTAGTAAATACTGAAACTGTTTACATCTATTATACCATAATACAATATGAATATGGTGGATAAATATACTATAGAGACTCATTAGATAATTTGAATTATTTAAAATGTATATGGAATATGTGTCATTAAGTAATAGTCTTTTAAGATAGTTTCTTAGTGATGAAGTAACCTAAAATTTGGTGATGGAGAATTGGAAAATACTAAAATTGTTTACATCTATTATACCATAATACAATATGAATATGGTAAATAAATATACTATCGAGACTCATTAGATAATTTGAATTATTACAAATGTATATGGAATATGTGTCATTAAGTAATAGTCTCTTAACTTAGTTTCTTAGTGATCAAGTAACCTAAAATTTGGTGATGGAGAAGAAGAAAAATATTGAAATTGTTTACATCTATTATACGATAATACAATATGAATATGGTGGATAAATATACTATTGAGACTCATTAGATAATTTGAATTATTTCAAATGTATATGGAATATGTGTCATTAAGTAATAGTCTTTTAACTCGGTTTCTTAGTGATGAAGTAACCTAAAATTGGGTTATGAGGAATTGGAAAATATTGAAATTCTTTACATCTAATATACCATAATACAATATGAATATGGTGAATAAATATACTATCGAGGACTCATTAGATAATTTGAATTATTTCAAATGTATATGGAATATGTGTCATTAAGTAATAGTCTTTTAACTTAGTTTCTTAGTGATGAAGTAACATAAGATTTGGTGATGGAGAATTAGAAAATACTGAAACTGTTTACATCTATTTATACCGTAATACAATATGAATATGGTGAATAAATATACTATCGAGACTCATTAGATAATTTGAATTATTTCAAATGTATATGGAATATGTGTCATTAAGTAATAGTCTTTTAACTTAGTTTCTTAGTGATGAAGTAACCTAAAATTATGTGATGGAGAAGAAGAAAAATATTGAAATTGTTTACATCTATTATACCATAATACAATATGAATATGGTTGATAAATATACTATCGAGACTCATTAGATAATTTGAATTATTTCAAATGTATATGGAATATGTGTCATTAAGTAATAGTCTTTTAACTTAGTTTTCTTAGTGATGAAGTAACCTAAATTTGGTGATGGAGAATTGGAAAATACTAAAATTGTTTACATCTATTAAACCATAATACAATATGAACATGGTGGATAAATATACTATCGAGACTCATTAGATAATTTGAATTATTTCAAATGTATATGGAATATGTGTCATTAAGTAATAGTCTTTTAACTTGGTTTCTTAGTGATGAAGTAACCTAAAATTTGGTGATGGAGAATTAGAAAATACGGAAACTGTTTACATCTATTATTCCATAATACAATATGAATATGGTGAATAAATATACTATTGAGATCTCATTAGATAATTTGAATTATTTCAAATGTATATGGAATATGTGTCATTAAGTAAAGTCTTTTAACTTAGTTTCTTAGTGATGAAGTAACCTAAAATTTGGTGATGGAGAATTAGAAAATACTGAAACTGTTTACATCTATTATACCATAATACAATATGAATATGGTGGATAAATATACTATCGAGAATCATTAGATAATTTGAATTATTTCAAATGTATATGGAATATGTGTCATTAAGTAATAGTCTTTTAACTTAATTTCTTAGTAATGAAGTAACCTAAGATTTGGTGAAGGAGAATTAGAAAATATTGAAACTGTTTACATTTATTATACCATAATACAATATGAATATGGTGAATAAATATAATATCGAGACTCATTAGATAATTTGAATTATTTCAAATGTATATGGAATATGTGTCATTAAGTAATAGTCTTATAACTTAGTTTCTTAGTGATGAAGTAACCTAAGATTTGGTGATGGAGAATTAGAAAATACTGAAACTGTTTACATGTATTATACCTTAATACAATATGAATATGGTGAATAAATATACTATCGAGACTCATTAGATCATTTGAATTGTTTCAAATGTATATGGATTATGTGTCATTAAGTAATAGTCTTTTTAACTTAGTTTCTTAGTGAAGAAGTAACCTAAAATTTGGTGATGGAGAAGAAAGAAAATACTAAAATTGTTTACATCTATTATACCATAATACAATATGAATATGTGTGGATAAATATACTATCGAGACTCATTAGATAATTTGAATAATTTCAAATGTATATGGAATATGTGTCATTAAGTAATAGTCTTTTAACTTGGTTTCTTTGTGATGTAGTATCCTAAAATTTGGTGACGGAGAATTAGAAAATACGGAAACTGTTTACGTCTATTATTCCATAATACAATATGAATATGGTGAATAAATATACTATCGAGACTCATTAGATAATTTGAATTATTTCAAATGTATATGGAATATGTGTCATTAAGTAATAGTCTTTTAACTTAGTTTCTTAGTGATGAAGTAACCTAAAATTTGGTGATGGAGAAGAAGAAAAATATTGAAATTGTTTACATTTATTATACCATAATACATATGAATATGGTGGATAAATATAATATCGAGACTCATTAGATAATTTGTATTTGTTTAAATGTATATGGAATATGTGTCATTAAGTAATAGTCTTTTAACTTAGTATCTTAGTGAAGAAGTAACCTAAGATTTGGTGATGGAGAATTAGTAAATACTGAAACTGTTTACATCTATTATACCATAATACAATATGAATATGGTGAATAAATATACTATCGAGACTCATTAGATAATTTGAATTATTACAAATGTATATGGAATATGTGTCATTAAGTAATAGTCTCTTAACTTAGTTTCTTAGTGATCAAGTAACCTAAAATTTGGTGATGGAGAAGAAGAAAAATATTGAAATTGTTTACATCTATTATACGATAATACAATATGAATATGGTGGATAAATATACTATTGAGACTCATTAGATAATTTGAATTATTTCAAAATGTATATGGAATATGTGTCATTAAGTAATAGTCTTTTAACTCGGTTTCTTAGTGATGAAGTAACCTAAAATTGGGTTATGAGGAATTGGAAAATATTGAAATTCTTTACATCTATTATACCATAATACAATATGAATATGGTGAATAAATATACTATCGAGACTCATTAGATAATTTGAATTATTTCAAATGTATATGGAATATGTGTCATTAAGTAATAGTCTTTTAACTTAGTTTCTTAGTGATGGAGTAACATAAGATTTGGTGATGGAGAATTAGAAAATACTGAAACTGTTTACATCTATTATACCGTAATACAATATGAATATGGTGAATAAATATACTATCGAGACTCATTAGATAATTTGAATTATTTCAAATGTATAAGGAATATGTGTCATTAAGTAATAGTCTTTTAACTTAGTTTCTTAGTGATGAAGTAACCTAAAATTATGTGATGGAGAAGAAGAAAAATACTGAAATTATTTACATCTATTATACCATAATACAATATGAATATGGTTGATAAATATACTATCGAGACTCATTAGATAATTTGAATTATTTCAAATGTATATGGAATATGTGTCATTAAGTAATAGTCTTTTAACTTAGTTTCTTAGTGATGAAGTAACCTAAAATTTGGTGATGGAGAATTGGAAAATACTAAAATTGTTTACATCTATTAAACCATAATACAATATGAACATGGTGGATAAATATACTATCGAGACTCATTAGATAATTTGAATTATTTCAAATGTATATGGAATATGTGTCATTAAGTAATAGTCTTTTAACTTGGTTTCTTAGTGATGAAGTAACCTAAAATTTGGTGATGGAGAATTAGAAAATACAGAAACTGTTTACATCTATTATTCCATAATACAATATGAACATGGTGAATAAATATACTATTGAGACTCATTAGATAATTTGAATTATTTCAAATGTATATGGAATATGTGTCATTAAGTAAAAAGTCTTTTAACTTAGTTTCTTAGTGATGAAGTAACCTAAAATTTGGTGATGGAGAATTAGAAAATACTGAAACTGTTTACATCTATTATACCATAATACAATATGAATATGGTGGATAAATATACTATCGAGAATCATTAGATAATTTGAATTATTTAAAATGTATATGGAATATGTGTCATTAAGTAATAGTCTTTTAACTTAGTTTTCTTAGTGATGAAGTAACCTAAAATTTGGTGATGGAGAAGAAGAAAAATATTGAAATTGTTTACATTTATTATTCCATAATACAATATGAATATGATGGATAAATATAATATCGAGACTCATTAGATAATTTGTATTTGTTTAAATGTATATGGAATATGTGTCATTAAGTAATAGTCTTTTAACTTAGTTTCTTAGTGAAGAAGTAACCTAAGATTTGGTGATGGAGAATTAGTAAATACTGAAACTGTTTACATCTATTATACCATAATACAATATGAATATGGTGAATAAATATACTATCGAGACTCATTAGATAATTTGAATTATTACAAATGTATATGGAATATGTGTCATTAAGTAATAGTCTCTTAACTTAGTTTCTTAGTGATCAAGTAACCTAAAATTTGGTGATGGAGAAGAAGAAAAATATTGAAATTGTTTACATCTATTATACGATAATACAATATGAATATGGTGGATAAATATACTATTGAGACTCATTAGATAATTTGAATTATTTCAAATGTATATGGAATATGTGTCATTAAGTAATAGTCTTTTAACCTCGGTTTCTTAGTGATGAAGTAACCTAAAATTGGGTTATGAGGAATTGGAAAATATCGAAATTCTTTACATCTATTATACCATAATACAATATGAATATGGTGAATAAATATACTATCGAGACTCATTAGATAATTTGAATTATTTCAAATGTATATGGAATATGTGTCATTAAGTTAATAGTCTTTTAACTTAGTTTCTTAGTGATGAAGTAACATAAGATTTGGTGATGGAGAATTAGAAAATACTGAAACTGTTTACATCTATTATACCGTAATACAATATGAATATGGTGAATAAATATACTATCGAGACTCATTAGATAATTTGAATTATTTCAAATGTATGTGGAATATGTGTCATTAAGTAATAGTCTTTTAACTTAGTTTCTTAGTGATGAAGTAACCTAAAATTATGTGATGGAGAAGAAGAAAAATACTGAAATTGTTTACATCTATTATACCATAATACAATATGAATATGGTTGATAAATATACTATCGAGACTCATTAGATAATTTGAATTATTTCAAATGTATATGGAATATGTGTTATTAAGTAATAGTCTTTTAACTTATTTTCTTAGTGATGAAGTAACCTAAAATTTGGTGATGGAGAATTGGAAAATACTAAAATTGTTTTACATCTATTAAACCATAATACAATATGAACATGGTGGATAAATATACTATCGAGACTCATTAGATAATTTGAATTATTTCAAATGTATATGGAATATGTGTCATTAAGTAATAGTCTTTTAACTTGGTTTCTTAGTGATGAAGTAACCTAAAATTTGGTGATGGAGAATCAGAAAATACGGAAACTGTTTACATCTATTATTCCATAATACAATATGAATATGGTGAATAAATTATACTATTGAGACTCATTAGATAATTTGAATTATTTCAAATGTATATGGTATATGTGTCATTAAGTAAAAGTCTTTTAACTTAGTTTCTTAGTGATGAAGTAACCTAAAATTGGTGATGGAGAATTAGAAAATACTGAAACTGTTTACATCTATTATACCATAATACAATATGAATATGGTGTATAAATATACTATCGAGAATCATTAGATAATTTGAATTATTTCAAATGTATATGGAATATGTGTCATTAAGTAATAGTCTTTTAACTTAGTTTCTTAGTGATGAAGTAACCTAAGATTTGGTGAAGGAGAATTAGAAAATATTGAAACTGTTTACATTTATTATAACCATAATACAATATGAATATGGTGAATAAATATAATATCGAGACTCATTAGATAATTTGAATTATTTCAAATGTATATGGAATATGTGTCATTAGTAATAGTCTTATAACTTAGTTTCTTAGTGATGAAGTAACCTAAGATTTGGTGATGGAGAATTAGAAAATACTGAAACTGTTTACATGTATTATACCTTAATACAATATGAATATGGTGAATAAATATACTATCGAGACTCATTAGATCATTTGAATTGTTTCAAATGTATATGGATTATGTGTCATTAAGTAATAGTCTTTTAACTTAGTTTCTTAGTGAAGAAGTAACCTAAATTTGGTGATGGAGAAGAAAGAAAATACTAAAATTGTTTACATCTATTATACCATAATACAATATGAATATGGTGGATAAATATACTATCGAGACTCATATGATAATTTGAATAATTTCAAATGTATATGGAATATGTGTCATTAAGTAATAGTCTTTTAACTTGTTTCTTTGTGATGAAGTATCCTAAAATTTGGTGACGGAGAATTAGAAAATACGGAAACTGTTTACGTCTATTATTCCATAATACAATATGAATATGGTGAATAAATATACTATCGAGACTCATTAGATAATTTGAATTATTTCAAATGTATATGGAATATGTGTCATTAAGTAAAAGTCTTTTAACTTAGTTTCTTAGTGATGAAGTAACCTAAAATTTGGTGATGGAGAATTAGAAAATACTGAAACTGTTTACATCTATTATACCATAATACAATATTAATATGATGGATAAATATACTATCGAGACTCATTAGATAATTTGAATTATTTCAAATGGTTTATGGAATATGTGTCATTAATTAATAGTCTTTTAACTTAGTTTCTTAGTGATGAAGCAACCTAAGATTTGGTGAAGGAGAATTAGAAAATATTGAAACTGTTTACATCTATTATACCATAATACAATATGAATATGGTTAATAAATATAATATTGAGACTCATTTGATAATTTGAATTATTTCAAGTGTATATGGAATATGTGTCATTAAGTAATAGTCTTTTAACTTAGTTTCTTAGTGATGAAGTAACATAAGATTTGGTGATGGAGAATTAGAAAATACCGAAAACTGTTTACATGTATTATACCATAATACAATATGAATATGGTGAATAAATATACTATCGAGACTCATTAGATAATTTGAATTATTTTAAATATATATGGAATATGTCTCATTAAGTAATAGTCTTTTAACTTAGTTTCTTAGTGAAGAAGTAACCTAAAATTTGGTGATGGAGAAGAAAGAAAATACTAAAATTGTTTACATCTATTAAACCATAATACAATATGAACATGGTGGATAAATATACTATCGAGACTCATTAGATAATTTGAATTATTTCAAATGTATATGGAATATGTGTCATTAAGTAATAGTCTTTTAACTTGGTTTCTTAGTGATGAAGTAACCTAAAATTGGTGATGGAGAATTAGAAAATACGGAAACTGTTTACATCTATTATTCCATAATAGAATTTGAATATGGTGAATAAATATACTATCGAGACTCATTAGATAATTTGAACTATTTCAAATGTATATGGAATATGTGTCATTAAGTAAAAGTCTTTTAACTTAGTTTCTTAGTGATGAAGTAACTTAAAATTGGTGATGGAGAATTAGAAAATACTGAAACAGTTTACATCTATTATACCATAATACAATATGAATATGGTGGATAAATATACTATCGAGACTCATTAGATAATTTGAATTAATTCAAATGTATATGGAATATGTGTCATTAAGTAATAGTCCTTTTAACTTAGTTTCTTAGTGATGAAGTAACCTAAGATTTGGTGAAGAAGAATTAGAAAATATTGAAACTGTTTACATCTATTATACCATAATACAATATGAGTATGGTGAATAAATATAATATCGAGACTCATTAAATAATTTGAATTATTTCAAATGTATATGGAATATGTGTCATTAAGTAATAGTCTTTTAACTTAGTTTCTTAGTGATGAAGTAACCTAAGATTTGGTGATGGAGAATTAGAAAATACTGAAACTGTTTACATGTATTATACCATAATACAATATGAATATGGTGAATAAATATACTATCGAGACTCATTAGATAATTTGAATTATTTCAATGTATATGGAATATGTGTCATTAAGTAATAGTCTTTTAACTTAGTTTCTTAGTGATGGAGTAACCTAAAATTTGGTGACGGAGAATTAGAAAATACTGAAATTGTTTACATATATTATACCATAATACAATATGAATATGGTGGATAAATATACTATCGAGACTCATTAGATAATTTGAATTATTTAAATGTATATGGAATATGTGTCATTAAGTAATAGTCTTTTAATTTAGTTTCTTAGTGATGAAGTAACCTAAGATTTGGTGATGGAGAATTAGAAAATACTGAAACTGTTTACATCTATTATACCATAATACGCTATGAATATGGTGAATAAATATACTATCGAGACTTATTAGATAATTTGAATTATTTCAAATGTATATGGAATATGTGTCATTAAGTAATAGTCTTTTAACTTAGTTTCTTAGTGATGAAGTAACCTAAAATTTGGTGATGGAGAAGAAGAAAAATATTGATATTGTTTACATCTATTATACGATAATACAATATGAATATGGTGGATAAATATACTATAAAGACTCATTAGATATTCTGAATTATTTCAAATGTATATGGAATATGTGTCATTAAGTAATAGTCTTTTAACTTGGTTTCTTAGTGTTGAAGTAACCTAAAATTTGGTGATGGAGAATTAGATAATACTGAAACTGTTTACATCTATTATACCATAATACAATATGAATATGGTGAATAAATATACTATCGAGACTCATTAGATAATTTGAATTATTTCAAATGTATATGGAATATGTTTCATTAAGTAATAGTCTTTTAACTTAGTTTCTTAGTGATGAAGTAACCTAAGATTTGGTGATGGAGAATTAGAAAATACTGAAACTCTTTACATCTATTATACCATATTACAATATGAATATGGTGGATAAATATATTATCGAGACTCATTAGATAATTTAAATTATTTCAAATGTATATGGAATATGTGTCATTAAGTAATAGTCTTTTAACTTAGTTTCTTAGTGATGAAGTAACATAAGATTTGGTGATGGAGAATTAGAAAATACTGAAACTGTTTACATCTATTATACCGTTATACAATATGAATATGGTGAATAAATATACTATCGAGACTCATTAGATAATTTGAATTATTTCAAATGTATGTGGAATATGTGTCATTAAGTAATAGTCTTTTAACTTAGTTTCTTAATGATGAAGTAACCTAAAATTATGTGATGGAGAAGAAGAAAAATACTGAAATTGTTTACATCTATTATACCATAATACAATATGAATATGGTTGATAAATATACTATCGAGACTCATTAGATAATTTGAATTATTTCAAATGTATATGGAACATGTGTTATTAAGTAATAGTCTTTTAACTTAGTTTCTTAGTGATGAAGTAACCTAAAATTTGGTGATGGAGAATTGGAAAATACTAAAATTGTTTACATCTATTAAACCATAATACAATATGAACATGGTGGATAAATATACTATCGAGACTCATTAGATAATTTGAATTATTTCAAATGTATATGGAATATGTGTCATTAAGTAATAGTCTTTTAACTTGGTTTCTTAGTGATGAAGTAACCTAAAATTTGGTGATGGAGAATCAGAAAATACGGAAACTGTTTACATCTATTATTCCATAATACAATATGAATATGGTGAATAAATATACTATTGAGACTCATTAGATAATTTGAATTATTTCAAATGTATATGGAATATGTGTCATTAAGTAAAAGTCTTTTAACTTAGTTTCTTAGTGATGAAGTAACCTAAAATTTGGTGATGGAGAATTAGAAAATACTGAAACTGTTTACATCTATTATACCATAATACAATATGAATATGGTGGATAAATATACTATCGAGAATCATTAGATAATTTGAATTATTTCAAATGTATATGGAATATGTGTCATTAAGTAATAGTCTTTTAACTTAGTTTCTTAGTGATGAAGTAACCTAAGATTTGGTGAAGGAGAATTAGAAAATATTGAAACTGTTTACATTTATTATACCATAATACAATATGAATATGGTGAATAAATATAATATCGAGACTCATTAGATAATTTGAATTATTTCAAATGTATATGGAATGTGTCATTAAGTAATAGTCTTATAACTTAGTTTCTTAGTGATGAAGTAACCTAAGATTTGGTGATGGAGAATTAGAAAATACTGAAACTGTTTACATGTATTATACCTTAATACAATATGAATATGGTGAATAAATATACTATCGAGACTCATTAGATCATTTGAATTGTTTCAAATGTATATGGATTATGTGTCATTAAGTAATAGTCTTTTAACTTAGTTTCTTAGTGAAGAAGTAACCTAAAATTTGGTGATGGAGAAGAAAGAAAATACTAAAATTGTTTACATCTATTATACCATAATACAATATGAATATGGTGGATAAATATACTATCGAGACTCATATGATAATTTGAATAATTTCAAATGTATATGGAATATGTGTCATTAAGTAATAGTCTTTTAACTTGGTTTCTTAGTGATGAAGTAACCTAAAATTTGGTGATGGAGAATTAGAAAATACGGAAACTGTTTACATCTATTATTCCATAATACAATTTGAATATGGTGAATAAATATACTATCGAGACTCATTAGATAATTTGAACTATTTCAAATGTATATGGAATATGTGTCATTAAGTAAAAGTCTTTTAACTTAGTTTCTTAGTGATGAAGTAACTTAAAATTTGGTGATGGAGAATTAGAAAATACTGAAACAGTTTACATCTATTATACCATAATACAATATGAATATGGTGGATAAATATACTATCGAGACTCATTAGATAATTTGAATTATTTCAAATGTATATGGAATATGTGTCATTAAGTAATAGTCTTTTAACTTAGTTTCTTAGTGATGAAGTAACCTAAGATTTGGTGAAGAAGAATTAGAAAATATTGAAACTGTTTACATCTATTATACCATAATACAATATGAATATGGTGAATAAATATAATATCGAGACTCATTAGATAATTTGAATTATTTCAAATGTATATGGAATATGTGTCATTAAGTAATAGTCTTTTAACTTAGTTTCTTAGTGATGAAGTAACCTAAGATTTGGTGATGGAGAATTAGAAAATACTGCAACTATTTACATGTATTATACCATAATACAATATGAATATGGTGAATAAATATACTATCGAGACTCATTAGATAATTTGAATTATTTCAATGTATATGGAATATGTGTCATTAAGTAATAGTCTTTTAACTTAGTTTCTTAGTGATGGAGTAACCTAAAATTTGGTGACGGAGAATTAGAAAATACTGAAATTGTTTACATTTATTATACCATAATACAATATGAATATGGTGGATATATATACTATCGAGACTCATTAGATAATTTGAATTATTTAAATGTATATGGAATATGTGTCATTAAGTAATAGTCTTTTAATTTAGTTTCTTAGTGATGAAGTAACCTAAGATTTGGTGATGGAGAATTAGAAAATACTGAAACTGTTTACATCTATTATACCATAATACGCTATGAATATGGTGAATAAATATACTATCGAGACTTATTAGATAATTTGAATTATTTCAAATGTATATGGAATATGTGTCATTAAGTAATAGTCTTTTAACTTAGTTTCTTAGTGATGAAGTAACCTAAAATTTGGTGATGGAGAAGAAGAAAAATATTGATATTGTTTACATCTATTATACGATAATACAATATGAATATGGTGGATAAATATACTATCAAGACTCATTAGATATTCTGAATTATTTCAAATGTATATGGAATATGTGTCATTAAGTAATAGTCTTTTAACTTGGTTTCTTAGTGTTGAAGTAACCTAAAATTTGGTGATGGAGAATTAGAAAATACTGAAACTGTTTACATCTATTATACCATAATACAATATGAATATGGTGAATAAATATACTATCGAGACTCATTAGATAATTTGAATTATTTCAAATGTATATGGAATATGTTTCATTAAGTAATAGTCTTTTAACTTAGTTTCTTAGTGATGAAGTAACCTAAGATTTGGTGATGGAGAATTAGAAAATACTGAAACTCTTTACATCTATTATACCATATTACAATATGAATATGGTGGATAAATATATTATCGAGACTCATTAGATAATTTGAATTATTTCAAATGTATATGGAATATGTGTCATTAAGTAATAGTCTTTTAACTTAGTTTCTTAGTGATGAAGTAACCTAAGATTTGGTGATGGAGAATTAGAAAATACTGAAACATTTTACATCTATTATACCATAATACAATATGAATATGGTGGATAAATATACTATCAATACTCATTAGATAATTTGAATTATTTCAAATGTATATGGAATATGTGTCATTAAGTAATAGTTTTTTAACTTAGTTTCTTAGTGATGAAGTAACCTAAGATTTAGTGATGGAGAAGAAGAAAAATATTGAAATTGTTTACATCTATAATACGATAATACATATAATATGGTGGATAAATATACTATCGAGACTCATTAGATAATTTGAATTATTTCAAATGTACATGGAATATGTGTCATTAAGTAATAGTCTTTTAACTTAGTTTCTTAGTGAAAAAGTAACCTAAAATTTGGTGATGGAGAAGAAAGAAAATACTAAAATTGTTTACATCTATTATACCATAATACAATATGAATATGGTGGATAAATATACTATCGATACTCATTAGATAATTTGAATTATTTCAAATGTATATGGAATATGTGTCATTAAGTAATAGTGTTTTAACTTGGTTTCTTAGTGATGAAGTAACCTAAGATTTGGTGATGGAGAAGAAGAAAAATATTGAAATTGTTTACATCTATTATAAGATAATACAATATGAATATGGTGGATGAATATACTATCGAGACTCATTAGATAATTTGAATTATTTCAAATGTATATGGAATATGTGTCATTAAGTAATAGTCTTTTAACTTAGTTTCTTAGTGATGAAGTAACCTAAAATTTGGTTGATGGACGAATTAGAAAATACTGAAACGGTTTACATCTATTATACCATAATACAATATGAATATGGTGAATAAATATACTATCGAGACTCATTAGATAATTTGAATTATTTCAAATGTATATGGAATATGTGTCATTAAGTATAGTCTTTTAACTTAGTTTCTTAGTGATGAAGTAACCTAAGATTTGGTGATGGAGAATTAGAAAATTCTGAAACTGTTTACATGTATTATACCATAATACAATATGAATATGGTGAATAAATATACTATCGAGACTCATTAGATAATTTGAATTATTTCAATGTATATGGAATATGTGTCATTAAGTAATAGTCTTTTAACTTAGTTTCTTAGTGATGGAGTAACCTAAAATTTGGTGACGGAAAATTAGAAAATACTGAAATTGTTTACATTTATTATACCATAATACAATATGAATATGGTGGATAAATATACTATCGAGACTCATTAGATAATTTGAATTATTTAAATGTATATGGAATATGTGTCATTAAGTAATAGTCTTTTAATTTAGTTTCTTAGTGATGAAGTAACCTAAGATTTGGTGATGGAGAATTAGAAAATACTGAAACTGTTTACATCTATTATACCATAATACGCTATGAATATGGTGAATAAATATACTATCGAGACTTATTAGATAATTTGAATTATTTCAAATGTATATGGAATATGTGCCATTAAGTAATAGTCTTTTAACTTAGTTTCTTAGTGATGAAGTAACCTAAAATTTGGTGATGGAGAAGAAGAAAAATATTGATATTGTTTACATCTATTATACGATAATACAATATGAATATGGTGGATAAATATACTATCGAGACTCATTAGATATTCTGAATTATTTCAAATGTATATGGAATATGTGTCATTAAGTAATAGTCTTTTAACTTGGTTTCTTAGTGTTGAAGTAACCTAAAATTTGGTGATGGAGAATTAGAAAATACTGAAACTGTTTACATCTATTATACCATAATACAATATGAATATGGTGAATAAATATACTATCGAGACTCATTAGATAATTTGAATTATTTCAAATGTATATGGAATATGTTTCATTAAGTAATAGTCTTTTAACTTAGTTTCTTAGTGATGAAGTAACCTAAGATTTGGTGATGGAGAATTAGAAAATACTGAAACTCTTTACATCTATTATACCATATTACAATATGAATATGGTGGATAAATATATTATCGAGACTCATTAGATAATTTGAATTATTTCAAATGTATATGGAATATGTGTCATTAAGTAATAGTCTTTTAACTTAGTTTCTTAGTGATGAAGTAACCTAAGATTTGGTGATGGAGAATTAGAAAATACTGAAACATTTTACATCTATTATACCATAATACAATATGAATATGGTGGATAAATATACTATCAATACTCATTAGATAATTTGAATTATTTCAAATGTATATGGAATATGTGTCATTAAGTAATAGTTTTTTAACTTAGTTTCTTAGTGATGAAGTAACCTAAGATTTAGTGATGGAGAAGAAGAAAAATATTGAAATTGTTTACATCTATAATACGATAATACAATATAATATGGTGGATAAATATACTATCGAGACTCATTAGATAATTTGAATTATTTCAAATGTACATGGAATATGTGTCATTAAGTAATAGTCCTTTTAACTTAGTTTCTTAGTGAAGAAGTAACCTAAAATTTGGTGATGGAGAAGAAAGAAATTACTAAAATTGTTTACATCTATTATACCATAATACAATATGAATATGGTGGATAAATATACTATCGATACTCATTAGATAATTTGAATTATTTCAAATGTATATGGAATATGTGTCATTAAGTAATAGTGTTTTAACTTGGTTTCTTAGTGATGAAGTAATCTAAGATTTGGTGATGGAGAAGAAGAAAAATATTGAAATTGTTTACATCTATTATAAGATAATACAATATGAATATGGTGGATAAATATACTATCGAGACTCATTAGATAATTTGAATTATTTCAAATGTATATGGAATATGTGTCATTAAGTAATAGTCTTTTAACTTAGTTTCTTAGTGATGAAGTAACCTAAAATTTGGTGATGGAGAATTAGAAAATACTGAAACTGTTTACATCTATTATACCATAATACAATATGAATATGGTGAATAAATATACTATCGAGACTCATTAGATAATTTGAATTATTTCAAATGTATATGGAATATGTGTCATTAAGTAATAGTCTTTTAACTTAGTTTCTTAGTGATGAAGTAACTTAAGATTTGGTGATGGAGAATTAGAAAATTCTGAAACTGTTTACATCTATTATACCATATTACAATATAAATATGGTGGATAAATATACTATCGAGACTCATTATATAATTTGTATTTTTTTAAATTTATAAGGAATATGAGTCATTAACTAATAGTCTTTTAACTTAGTTTCTTAGTGATGAAGTAACCTAAGATTTGGTGATGGAGAATTAGAAAATACTGAAACTGTTTACATCTATTATACCATAATACAATATGAATATGGTGAATAAATATACTATCGAGACTCATTAGATAATTTTAATTATTTCAAATGTATATGGAATATGTGTCATTAAGTAATAGTCTTTTAACTTAGTTTCTTAGTGATGGAGTAACCTAAAATTTGGTGATGGAGAAGAAGAAAAATATTGAAATTGTTTACATCTATTATATGACATACAATATGAATATGGTGGATAAATATACTATCGATACACATTAGATAATTTGAATTATTTCAAATGTATATGGAATATGTGTCATTAAGTAATAGTCTTTTAACTTGGTTTCTTAGTGATGAAGTAACCTAAAATTTGGTGATGGAGAATTAGAAAATACTGAAACTGTTTACATCTATTATACCATAATACAATATGAATATGGTGGATAAATATACTATCGAGACTCATTAGATAATTTGAATTATTTCAAATGTATATGGAATATGTGTCATTAAGTAATAGTCTTTTAACTTAGTTTCTTAGTGATGAAGTAACCTAAGATTTGGTGATGGAGAAGAAGAAAAATATTGAAATTGTTTACATCTATTATAAGATAATACAATATGAATATGGTGGATAAATATACTATCAAGACTCATTAGATATTCTGAATTATTTCAAATGTATATGGAATATGTGTCATTAAGTAATAGTCTTTTAACTTGGTTTCTTAGTGTTGAAGTAACCTAAAATTTGGTGATGGAGAATTAGAAAATACTGAAACTGTTTACATCTATTATACCATAATACAATATGAATATGGTGAATAAATATACTATCGAGACTCATTAGATAATTTGAATTATTTCAAATGTATATGGAATATGTTTCATTAAGTAATAGTCTTTTAACTTAGTTTCTTAGTGATGAAGTAACCTAAGATTTGGTGATGGAGAATTAGAAAATACTGAAACTGTTTACATCTATTATACCATATTACAATATGAATATGGTGGATAAATATATTATCGAGACTCATTAGATAATTTGAATTATTTCAAATGTATATGGAATATGTGTCATTAAGTAATAGTCTTTTAACTTAGTTTCTTAGTGATGAAGTAACCTAAGATTTGGTGATGGAGAATTAGAAAATACTGAAACATTTTACATCTATTATACCATAATACAATATGAATATGGTGGATAAATATACTATCAATACTCATTATATAATTTGAATTATTTCAAATGTATATGGAATATCTGTCATTAAGTAATAGTTTTTTAACTTAGTTTCTTAGTGATGAAGTAACCTAAGATTTAGTAAAGGAGAAGAAGAAAGATATTGAAATTGTTTACATCTATAATACGATAATACAATATGAATATGGTGGATAAATATACTATCGAGACTCATTAGATAATTTGAATTATTTCAAATGTATATGGAATATGTTCCATTAAGTAATAGTCTTTTAACTTAGTTTCTTAGTGATGAAGTAACCTAAGATTTGGTGATGGAGAATTAGAAAATACTGAAACAGTTTACATCTATTATACCATAATACAATATGAATATGGTGGATAAATATACTATCAATACTCATTAGATAATTTGAATTATTTTAAATGTATATGGAATATGTGTCATTAAGTAATAGTTTTTTAACTTAGTTTCTTAGTGATGAAGTAACCTAAGATTTAGTGATGGAGAAGAAGAAAAATATTGAAATTGTTTACATCTATAATACGATAATACAATATGAATATGGTGGATAAATATACTATCGAGACTCATTAGATAATTTGAATTATTTCAAATGTACATGGAATATGTGTCATTAAGTAATAGTCTTTTAACTTAGTTTCTTAGTGAAGAAGTAACCTAAAATTTGGTGATGGAGAAGAAAGAAAATACTGAAATTGTTTACATCTATTATACCATAATACAATATGAATATGGTGGATAAATATACTATCGATGACTCATTAGATAATTTGAATTATTTCAAATGTATATGGAATATGTGTCATTAAGTAATAGTGTTTTACTTGGTTTCTTAGTGATGAAGTAACCTAAAATTTGGTGATGGAGAATTAGAAAATACGGAAACTGTTTACATCTATTATTCCATAATACAATTTGAATATGGTGAATAAATATACTATCGAGACTCATTAGATAATTTGAACTATTTCAAATGTATATGGAATATGTGTCATTAAGTAAAAGTCTTTTAACTTAGTTTCTTAGTGATGAAGTAACGTAAAATTTGGTGATGGAGAATTAGAAAATACTGAAACAGTTTACATCTATTATACCATAATACAATATGAATATGGTGGATAAATATACTATCGAGACTCATTAGATAATTTGAATTATTTCAAATGTATATGGAATATGTGTCATTAAGTAATAGTCTTTTAACTTAGTTTCTTAGTGATGAAGTAACCTAAGATTTGGTGAAGGAGAATTAGAAAATATTGAAACTGTTTACATCTATTATACCATAATACATGGAATATGTGTCATTAAGTAATAGTCTTTTAACTTAGTTTCTTAGTGAAGAAGTAACCTAAAATTTGGTGATGGAGAAGAAAGAAAATACTGAAATTGTTTACATCTATTATACCATAATACAATATGAATATGGTGGATAAATATTCTATCGATACTCATTAGATAATTTGAATTATTTCAAATGTATATGGAATATGTGTCATTAAGTAATAGTGTTTTAACTTGGTTTCTTAGTGATGAAGTAACCTAAGATTTGGTGATGGAGAAGAAGAAAAATATTGAAATTGTTTACATCTATTATAAGATAATACAATATGAATATGGTGGATAAATATACTATCGAGACTCATTAGATAATTTGAATTATTTCAAATGTATATGGAATATGTGTCATTAAGTAATAGTCTTTTAACTTAGTTTCTTAGTGATGAAGTAACCTAAAATTTGGTGATGGAGAATTAGAAAATACTGAAACTGTTTACATCTATTATACCATAATACAATATGAATATGGTGAATAAATATACTATCGAGACTCATTAGATAATTTGAATTATTTCAAATGTATATGGAATATGTGTCATTAAGTAATAGTGTTTTAACTTGGTTTCTTAGTGATGAAGTAACCTAAGATTTGGTGATGGAGAAGAAGAAAAATATTGAAATTGTTTACATCTATTATAAGATAATACAATATGAATATGGTGGATAAATATACTATCGAGACTCATTAGATAATTTGAATTATTTCAAATGTATATGGAATATGTGTCATTAAGTAATAGTCTTTTAACTTAGTTTCTTAGTGATGAAGTAACCTAAGATTTGGTGATGGAGAATTAGAAAATTCTGAAACTGTTTACATCTATTATACCATATTACAATATAAATATGGTGGATAAATATACTATCGAGACTCATTAGATAATTTGTATTTTTTTAAATTTATAAGGAATATGAGTCATTAACTAATAGTCTTTTAACTTAGTTTCTTAGTGATGAAGTAACCTAAGATTTGGTGATGGAGAATTAGAAAATACTGAAACTGTTTACATCTATTATACCATAATACATTATGAATATGGTGAATAAATATACCATCGAGACTCATTAGTTAATTTGAATTATTTCAAATGTATATGGAATATGTGTCATTAAGTAATAGTCTTTTAACTTAGTTTCTTAGTGATGAAGTAACCTAAAATTTGGTGATGGAGAATTAGAAAATACTGAAACTGTTTACATCTATTATACCATAATAAAATATGAATATGGTGGATAAATATACTATCGAGACTCATTAGATAATTTGAATTATTTCAAATGTATATGGAATATGTGTCATTAAGTAATAGTCTTTTAACTTAGTTTCTTAGTGATGAAGTAACCTAAGATTTGGTGATGGAGAAGAAGAAAAATATTGAAATTGTTTACATCTATTATAAGATAATACAATATGAATATGGTGGATAAATATACTATCGAGACTCATTAGATAATTTGAATTATTTCAAATGTATATGGAATATGTGTCATTAAGTAATAGTCTTTTAACTTAGTTTCTTAGTGATGAAGTAACCTAAAATTTGGTGATGGAGAATTGTAAAATACTGAAACTGTTTACATCTATTATACCATAATACAATATGAATATGGTGAATAAATATACTATCGAGACTTATTAAATAATTTAAATTATTTCAAATGTATATGGAATATGTGTCATTAAGTAATAGTCTTTTAACTTAGTTTCTTAGTGATGAAGTAACCTAAG
Organism: Vicia faba; assembly: GCA_948472305.1. Lineage (NCBI taxonomy): Eukaryota > Viridiplantae > Streptophyta > Magnoliopsida > Fabales > Fabaceae > Vicia > Vicia faba. The sequence continues at coordinate 47,853 of CATIWC010000679.1, forward strand.
ATTTGGTGATGGAGAATTAGAAAATTCCGAAAATGTTTACATCTATTATACCATATTACAATATGAATATGGTGGATAAATATACTATCGAGACACATTAGATAATTTGTATTTTTTTAAATGTATATGGAATATGTGTCATTAATTAATAGTCTTTTAACTTAGTTTCTTAGTGATGAAGTAACCTAAGATTTGGTGATGGAGAATTAGAAAATACTGAAACTGTTTACATCTATTATACCATAATACAATATGAATATGGTGAATTAATATACTATCGAGACTCATTAGATAATTTGAATTATTTAAAATGTATATGGAATATGTGTCATTAAGTAATAGTCTTTTAACTTAGTTTCTTAGTGATGAAGTAACCTTAAATTTGGTGATGGAGAAGAAGAAAAATATTGAAATTGTTTACATCTATTATACGATAATACAATATGAATATGGTGGATAAATATACTATCGAGACTCATTAGATATTTTGAATTATTTCAAATGTATATGGAATATGTATCATTAAATAATAGTCTTTTAAATTGGTTTCTTAGTGATGAAGTAACCTAAAATTTGGTGATGGAGAATTAGAAAATACTGAAACTGTTTACATCTATTATACAATAATACAATATGAATATGGTGAATAAATATACTATCGATACTTATTAGATAATTTGAATTATTTCAAATGTTTATGGAATATGTGTCATTAATTAATAGTTTTTTAACTTAGTTTCTTTGTGATGAAGTAACATAAGATTTGGTGATTTAGAATTAGAAAATACTGAAATTGTTTACATCTATTATACCATAATACAATATGAATATGGTGGATAAATATACTATCGAGACTCATAAGATAATTTGAATTATTTCAAATGTATATGGAATATGTGTCATTAAGTAATAGTGTTTTAACTTAGTTTCTTAGTGATGAAGTAACCTAAGATTTGGTGATGGAGAATTAGAAAATACTGAAACTGTTTACATCTATTATACCATAATACAATATGAATATGGTGAATAAATATACCATCGAGACTCATTAGATAATTTGAATTATTTCAAATGTATATGGAATATGTGTCATTAAGTAATAGTCTTTTAACTTAGTTTCTTAGTAATGAAGTAACCTAAGATTTGGTGATTGAGAATTAGAAAATACTAAAACTGTTTACATCTATTATACCATAATACAATATGAATATGGTGGATAAATATACTATCGAGACTCATTAGATAATTTGAATTATTTCAAATGTATATGGAATATGTGTCATTAAGTAATAGTCTTTTAACTTAGTTTGTTAGTGATGAAGTAACCTAAGATTTGGTGATGGAGAATTAGAAAATACTGAAACTGTTTACATCTATTATACCATAATACAATATGAATATGGTGGATAAATATACTATCAATAATCATTAGATAATTTAAATTATTTCAAATGTATATGGAATATGTGTCATTAAGTAATAGTGTTTTAACTTAGTTTCTTAGTGATGAAGTAACCTAAGATTTAGTGATGGAGAAGAAGAAAAATATTGAAATTGTTTACATCTATTATACGATAATACAATATGAATATGGTGGATAAATATACTATCGAGACTCATTACATAATTCGAATTATTTCAAATGTATATGGAATATGTGTCATTAAGTAATAGTCTTTTAACTTAGTTTCTTAGTGATGAAGTAACCTAAAATTTGGTGATGGAGAATTAGAAAATATTGAAACTATTTACATCTATTACACCATAATACAATATGAATATGGTGAATAAATATACCTTCGAGACTCATTAGATAATTTGAATTATTTCAAATGTATATGGAATATGTGTCATTAAGTAATAGTCTTTTAACTTAGTTTCTTAGTGATGAAGTAACCTAAGATTTGGTGATGGAGAATTAGAAAATACTGAAACTGTTTACATCATTTATACAATAATACAATATGAATATGGTGGATAAATATACTATCGAGATTCATTAGATAATTTGAATTATTTCAAATGTATATGGAATATGTGTCATTAAGTAATAGTCTTTTAACTTTGTTTCTTAGTGATGAAGTAACCTAAAATTTGTTGATGGAGAATTAGAAAATACTGAAACTGTTTACATCTATTATACCATAATACAATATGAATATGGTGAATAAATATACTATCGAGACTCATTAGATAATTTGAATTATTTCAAATGTATATGGAATATGTGTCATTAAGTAATAGTCTTTTAACTTAGTTTCTTAGTGATGAAGTAACCTAAGATTTGGTGATGGAGAATTAGAAAATACTGAAACTGTTTACATCTATTATACCATAATACAATATGAATATGGTGAATAAATATACTATCGAGACTCATTAGATAATTTGAATTATTTCAAATGTATATGGAATATGTGTCATTAAGTAATAGTCTTTTAACTTAGTTTCTTAGTGATGAAGTAACCTAAGATTTGGTGATGGAGAAGAAAGAAAATACTGAAACTGTTTACATCTATTATACCATAATACAATATGAATATGGTGAATAAATATACTATCGATACTCATTAGATAATTTGAATTATTTCAAATGTATATGGAATATGTGTCATTAAGTAAAAGTGTTTTAACTTAGTTTCTTAGTGATGAAGTAACCTAAGATTAGTGATGGAAAAGAAAGAAAATATTGAAACTGTTTACATCTATTATACGATAATACAATATGAATATGGTGGATAAATATACTATCGATACTCATTAAATAATTTGAATTATTTCAAATGTATATGGAATATGTGTCATTAAGTAAAAGTGTTTTAACTTAGTTTCTTAGTGATGAAGTAACCTAAGATTTGGTGATGGAGAAGAAGGAAAATACTGAAACTGTTTACATCTATTATACCATAATACAATATGAATATGGTGGATAAATATACTATCGAGACTCATTAGATAATTTGAATTATTTCAAATGTATATGGAATATGTGTCATTAAGTAATAGTCTTTTAACTTAGTTTCTTAGTGATGAAGTAACCTAAGATTTGGTGATGGAGAATTAGAAAATACTGAAACTGTTTACATCTATTATGCCATAATACAATATGAATATGGTGAATAAATATACTATCGAGACTCATTAGATTATTTGAATTATTTCAAATGTATATGGAATATGTGTCATTAAGTAATAGTCTTTTAACTTAGTTTCTTAGTGATGAAGTAACCTAAGATTTGGTGATGGAGAATTAGAAAATACTGAAACTGTTTACATCTATTATACCATAATACAATATGAATATGGTGAATAAATATACAATCGAGACTCATTAGATAATTTGAATTATTTCAAATGTATATGGAATATGTGTCATTAAGTAATAGTCTTTTAACTTAGTTTCTTAGTGATGAAGTAACCTAAGATTTGGTGATGGAGAAGAAAGAAAATACTGAAACTGTTTACTTCTATTATACCATAATACAATATGAATATGGTGAATAAATATACTATCGATACTCATTAGATAATTTGAATTATTTCAAATGTATATGGAATATGTGTCATTAAGTAAAAGTGTTTTAACTTAGTTTCTTAGTGATGAAGTAACCTAAGATTTAGTGATGGAGAAGAAAGAAAATACTGAAATTGTTTACATCTATTATACGATAATACAATATGAATATGGTGGATAAATATACTATCGATACTCATTAGATAATTTGAATTATTTCAAATGTATATGGAATATGTGTCATTAAGTAAAAGTGTTTTAACTTAGTTTCTTAGTGATGAAGTAACCTAAGATTTGGTGATGGAGAAGAACAAAAATATCGAAATTGTTTACATCTATTATACGATAATACAATATGAATATGGTGGATAAATATACTATCGAGACTCATTAGATAATTTGAATTATTTCAAATGTATATGGAATATGTGTCATTAAGTAATAGTCTTTTAACTTAGTTTCTTAGTGATGAAGTAACCTAAAATTTGGTGATGGAGAAGAAAGAAAATACTGAAACTGTTTACATCTATTATACCATAATACAATATGAATATGGTGAATAAATATACTATCGATACTCATTAGATAATTTGAATTATTTCAAATGTATATGGAATATGTGTCATTAAGTAAAAGTGTTTTAACTTAGTTTCTTAGTGATGAAGTAACCTAAGATTTAGTGATGGAGAAGAAAGAAAATACTGAAATTGTTTACATCTATTATACGATAATACAATATGAATATGGTGGATAAATATACTATCGATACTCATTAGATAATTTGAATTATTTCAAATGTATATGGAATATGTGTCATTAAGTAATAGTGTTTTAACTTAGTTTCTTAGTGATGAAGTAACCTAAGATTTGGTGATGGAGAAGAAGAAAAATATTGAAACTGTTTACATCTATTATACGATAATACAATATGAATATGGTGGATAAATATACTATCGAGACTCATTAGATAATTTGAATTATTTCAAATGTATATGGAATATGTGTCATTAAGTAATAGTCTTTTAACTTAGTTTCTTAGTGATGAAGTAACCTAAAATTTGGTGATGGAGAAGAAAGAAAATACTGAAACTGTTTACATCTATTATACCATAATACAATATGAATATGGTGAATAAATATACTATCGATACTCATTAGATAATTTGAATTATTTCAAATGTATATGGAATATGTGTCATTAAGTAAAAGTGTTTTAACTTAGTTTCTTAGTGATGAAGTAACCTAAGATTTAGTGATGGAGAAGAAAGAAAATACTGAAATTGTTTACATCTATTATACGATAATACAATATGAATATGGTGGATAAATATACTATCGATACTCATTAGATAATTTGAATTATTTCAAATGTATATGGAATATGTGTCATTAAGTAATAGTGTTTTAACTTAGTTTCTTAGTGATGAAGTAACCTAAGATTTGGTGATGGAGAAGAAGAAAAATATTGAAACTGTTTACATCTATTATACCATAATACAATATGAATATGGTGGATAAATATACTATCGAGACTCATTAGATAATTTGAATTATTTCAAATGTATATGGAATATGTGTCATTAAGTAATAGTCTTTTAACTTAGTTTCTTAGTGATGAAGTATCCTAAAATTTGGTGATGGAGAATTAGAAAATACTGAAACTGTTTACATCTATTATACCATAATACAATATGAATATGGTGGATAAATATACTATCGAGACTCATTAGATAATTTGAATTATTTCAAATGTATATGGAATATGTGTCATTAAGTAATAGTCTTTTAACTTAGTTTCTTAGTGATGAAGTAACCTAAAATTTGGTGATGGAGAATTAGAAAATACTGAAACGGTTTACATCTATTATACCATAATACGATATGAATATGGTGGATAAATATACTATCGAGACTCATTAGATATTTTGAATTATTTCAAATGTATATGGAATATGTGTCATTAAGTAATAGTCTTTTAACTTTGTTTCTTAGTGATGAAGTAACCTAAAATTTGGTGATGGAGAATTAGAAAATACTGAAACTGTTTACATCTATTATACCATAATACAATATGAATATGGTGAATAAATATACTATCGAGACTCATTAGATAATTTGAATTATTTCAAATGTATATGGAATATGTGTCGATAAGTAATAGTCTTTTAACTTAGTTTCTTAGTGATGAAGTAACCTAAAATTTGGTGATGGAGAATTAGAAAATACTGAAACTGTTTACATCTATTATACCATAATACAATATGAATATGGTGAATAAATATACTATCGAGACTCATTAGATAATTTGAATTATTTCAAATGTATATGGAATATGTGTCATTAAGTAATAGTCTTTTAACTTAGTTTCTTAGTGATGAAGTAACCTAAGATTTGGTGATGGAGAAGAAAGAAAATATTGAAACTGTTTACATCTATTATACCATAATACAATATGAATATGGTGAATAAATATACTATCGATACTCATTAGATAATTTGAATTATTTCAAATGTATATGGAATATGTGTCATTAAGTAAAAGTGTTTTAACTTAGTTTCTTAGTGATGAAGTAACCTAAGATTTAGTGACGGAGAAGAAACAAAATACTGAAATTGTTTACATCTATTATACGATAATACAATATGAATATGGTGGATAAATATACTATCGATACTCATTAGATAATTTGAATTATTTCAAATGTATATGGAATATGTGTCATTAAGTAAAAGTGTTTTAACTTAGTTTCTTAGTGATGAAGTAACCTAAGATTTGGTGATGGTGAAGAAGAAAAATATCGAAATTGTTTACATCTATTATACGATAATACAATATGAATATGGTGGATAAATATACTATCGAGACTCATTAGATAATTTGAATTATTTCAAATGTATATGGAATATGTGTCATTAAGTAATAGTCTTTTAACTTAGTTTCTTAGTGATGAAGTAACCTAAAATTTGGTGATGGAGAAGAAAGAAAATACTGAAACTGTTTACATCTATTATACCATAATACAATGTGAATATGGTGAATAAATATACTATCGATACTCATTAGATAATTTGAATTATTTCAAATGTATATGGAATATGTGTCATTAAGTAAAAGTGTTTTAACTTAGTTTCTTAGTGATGAAGTAACCTAAGATTTGGTGATGGAGAAGAAGAAAAATATTGAAATTGTTTACATCTATTATACGATAATACAATATGAATATGGTGGATAAATATACTATCGAGACTCATTAGATAATTTGAATTATTTCAAATGTATATGGAATATGTGTCATTAAGTAATAGTCTTTTAACTTTGTTTCTTAGTGATGAAGTAACCTAAAATTTGTTGATGGAGAATTAGAAAATACTGAAACTGTTTACATCTATTATACCATAATACAATATGAATATGGTGAATAAATATACTATCGAGACTCATTAGATAATTTGAATTATTTCAAATGTATATGGAATATGTGTCATTAAGTAATAGTCTTTTAACTTAGTTTCTTAGTGATGAAGTAACCTAAGATTTGGTGATGGAGAATTAGAAAATACTGAAACTGTTTACATCTATTATACCATAATACAATATGAATATGGTGAATAAATATACTATCGAGACTCATTAGATAATTTGAATTATTTCAAATGTATATGGAATATGTGTCATTAAGTAATAGTCTTTTAACTTAGTTTCTTAGTGATGAAGTAACCTAAGATTTGGTGATGGAGAAGAAAGAAAATACTGAAACTGTTTACATCTATTATACCATAATACAATATGAATATGGTGAATAAATATACTATCGATACTCATTAGATAATTTGAATTATTTCAAATGTATATGGAATATGTGTCATTAAGTAAAAGTGTTTTAACTTAGTTTCTTAGTGATGAAGTAACCTAAGATTTAGTGATGGAAAAGAAAGAAAATATTGAAATTGTTTACATCTATTATACGATAATACAATATGAATATGGTGGATAAATATACTATCGATACTCATTAAATAATTTGAATTATTTCAAATGTATATGGAATATGTGTCATTAAGTAAAAGTGTTTTAACTTAGTTTCTTAGTGATGAAGTAACCTAAGATTTGGTGATGGAGAAGAAGAAAAATATTGAAATTGTTTACATCTATTATACGATAATACAATATGAATATGGTGGATAAATATACTATCGAGACTCATTAGATAATTTGAATTATTTCAAATGTATATGGAATATGTGTCATTAAGTAATAGTCTTTTAACTTAGTTTCTTAGTGATGAAGTAACCTAAGATTTGGTGATGGAGAATTAGAAAATACTGAAACTGTTTACATCTATTATGCCATAATACAATATGAATATGGTGAATAAATATACTATCGAGACTCATTAGATTATTTGAATTATTTCAAATGTATATGGAATATGTGTCATAAAGTAATAGTCTTTTAACTTAGTTTCTTAGTGATGAAGTAACCTAAGATTTGGTGATGGAGAATTAGAAAATACTGAAACTGTTTACATCTATTATACCATAATACAATATGAATATGGTGAATAAATATACAATCGAGACTCATTAGATAATTTGAATTATTTCAAATGTATATGGAATATGTGTCATTAAGTAATAGTCTTTTAACTTAGTTTCTTAGTGATGAAGTAACCTAAGATTTGGTGATGGAGAAGAAAGAAAATACTGAAACTGTTTACATCTATTATACCATAATACAATATGAATATGGTGAATAAATATACTATCGATACTCATTAGATAATTTGAATTATTTCAAATGTATATGGAATATGTGTCATTAAGTAAAAGTGTTTTAACTTAGTTTCTTAGTGATGAAGTAACCTAAGATTTAGTGATGGAGAAGAAAGAAAATACTGAAATTGTTTACATCTATTATACGATAATACAATATGAATATGGTGGATAAATATACTATCGATACTCATTAGATAATTTGAATTATTTCAAATGTATATGGAATATGTGTCATTAAGTAAAAGTGTTTTAACTTAGTTTCTTAGTGATGAAGTAACCTAAGATTTGGTGATGGAGAAGAACAAAAATATCGAAATTGTTTACATCTATTATACGATAATACAATATGAATATGGTGGATAAATATACTATCGAGACTCATTAGATAATTTGAATTATTTCAAATGTATATGGAATATGTGTCATTAAGTAATAGTCTTTTAACTTAGTTTCTTAGTGATGAAGTAACCTAAAATTTGGTGATGGAGAAGAAAGAAAATACTGAAACTGTTTACATCTATTATACCATAATACAATATGAATATGGTGAATAAATATACTATCGATACTCATTAGATAATTTGAATTATTTCAAATGTATATGGAATATGTGTCATTAAGTAAAAGTGTTTTAACTTAGTTTCTTAGTGATGAAGTAACCTAAGATTTAGTGATAGAGAAGAAAGAAAATACTGAAATTGTTTACATCTATTATACGATAATACAATATGAATATGGTGGATAAATATACTATCGATACTCATTAGATAATTTGAATTATTTCAAATGTATATGGAATATGTGTCATTAAGTAATAGTGTTTTAACTTAGTTTCTTAGTGATGAAGTAACCTAAGATTTGGTGATGGAGAAGAAGAAAAATATTGAAACTGTTTACATCTATTATACCATAATACAATATGAATATGGTGGATAAATATACTATCGAGACTCATTAGATAATTTGAATTATTTCAAATGTATATGGAATATGTGTCATTAAGTAATAGTCTTTTAACTTAGTTTCTTAGTGATGAAGTATCCTAAAATTTGGTGATGGAGAATTAGAAAATACTGAAACTGTTTACATCTATTATACCATAATACAATATGAATATGGTGGATAAATATACTATCGAGACTCATTAGATAATTTGAATTATTTCAAATGTATATGGAATATGTGTCATTAAGTAATAGTCTTTTAACTTAGTTTCTTAGTGATGAAGTAACCTAAAATTTGGTGATGGAGAAGAAAGAAAATACTGAAACTGTTTACATCTATTATACCATAATACAATGTGAATATGGTGAATAAATATACTATCGATACTCATTAGATAATTTGAATTATTTCAAATGTATATGGAATATGTGTCATTAAGTAAAAGTGTTTTAACTTAGTTTCTTAGTGATGAAGTAACCTAAGATTTAGTGATGGAGAAGAAAGAAAATACTGAAATTGTTTACATCTATTATACGATAATACAATATGAATATGGTGGATAAATATACTATCGATACTCATTAGATAATTTGAATTATTTCAAATGTATATGGAATATGTGTCATTAAGTAAAAGTGTTTTAACTTAGTTTCTTAGTGATGAAGTAACCTAAGATTTGGTGATGGAGAAGAAGAAAAATATTGAAATTGTTTACATCTATTATACGATAATACAATATGAATATGGTGGATAAATATACTATCGAGACTCATTAGATAATTTGAATTATTTCAAATGTATATGGAATATGTGTCATTAAGTAATAGTCTTTTAACTTAGTTTCTTAGTGATGAAGTATCCTAAAATTTGGTGATGGAGAATTAGAAAATACTGAAACTGTTTACATCTATTATACCATAATACAATATGAATATGGTGGATAAATATACTATCGAGACTCATTAGATAATTTGAATTATTTCAAATGTATATGGAATATGTGTCATTAAGTAATAGTCTTTTAACTTAGTTTCTTAGTGATGAAGTAACCTAAAATTTGGTGATGGAGAATTAGAAAATACTGAAACGGTTTACATCTATTATACCATAATACGATATGAATATGGTGGATAAATATACTATCGAGACTCATTAGATATTTTGAATTATTTCAAATGTATATGGAATATGTGTCATTAAGTAATAGTCTTTTAACTTTGTTTCTTAGTGATGAAGTAACCTAAAATTTGGTGATGGAGAATTAGAAAATACTGAAACTGTTTACATCTATTATACCATAATACAATATGAATATGGTGAATAAATATACTATCGAGACTCATTAGATAATTTGAATTATTTCAAATGTATATGGAATATGTGTCATTAAGTAATAGTCTTTTAACTTAGTTTCTTAGTGACGAAGTAACCTAAAATTTGGTGATGGAGAATTAGAAAATACTGAAACTGTTTACATCTATTATACCATAATACAATATGAATATGGTGAATAAATATACTATCGAGACTCATTAGATAATTTGAATTATTTCAAATGTATATGGAATATGTGTCATTAAGTAATAGTCTTTTAACTTAGTTTCTTAGTGATGAAGTAACCTAAGATTTGGTGATGGAGAAGAAAGAAAATATTGAAACTGTTTACATCTATTATACCATAATACAATATGAATATGGTGAATAAATATACTATCGATACTCATTAGATAATTTGAATTATTTCAAATGTATATGGAATATGTGTCATTAAGTAAAAGTGTTTTAACTTAGTTTCTTAGTGATGAAGTAACCTAAGATTTAGTGACGGAGAAGAAACAAAATACTGAAATTGTTTACATCTATTATACGATAATACAATATGAATATGGTGGATAAATATACTATCGATACTCATTAGATAATTTTAATTATTTCAAATGTATATGGAATATGTGTCATTAAGTAAAAGTGTTTTAACTTAGTTTCTTAGTGATAAGTAACTTAAGATTTGGTGATGGAGAAGAAGAAAAATATTGAAATTGTTTACTTCTATTATACGATAATAAAATATGAATATGGTGGATAAATATACTATCGAGACTCATTAGATAATTTGAATTATTTCAAATGTATATGGAATATGTGTCATTAAGTAATAGTCTTTTAACTTAGTTTCTTAGTGATGGAGAATTAGAAAATACTGAAACTGTTTACATCTATTATACCATAATACAATATGAATATGGTGAATAAATATACTATCGAGACTCATTAGATAATTTGAATTATTTCAAATGTATATGGAATATGTGTCATTAAGTAATAGTCTTTTAACTTAGTTTCTTAGTGATGAAGTAACCTAAGATTTGGTGATGGAGAATTAGAAAATACTGAAACTGTTTACATCTATTATACCATAATACAATATGAATATGGTGAATAAATATACTATCGAGACTCATTAGATAATTTTAATTATTTCAAATGTATATGGAATATGTGTCATTAAGTAATAGTCTTTTAACTTAGTTTCTTAGTGATGAAGTAACCTAAGATTTGGTGATGGAGAAGAAAGAAAATACTGAAACTGTTTACATCTATTATACCATAATACAATATGAATATGGTGAATAAATATACTATCTATACTCATTAGATAATTTGAATTATTTCAAATGTATATGGAATATGTGTCATTAAGTAAAAGTTTTTTAACTTAGTTTCTTAGTGATGAAGTAACCTAAGATTTAGTGATGGAGAAGAAAGAAAATACTGAAATTGTTTACATCTATTATACGATAATACAATATGAATATGGTGGATAAATATACTATCGATACTCATTAGATAATTTGAATTATTTCAAATGTATATGGAATATGTGTCATTAAGTAAAAGTGTTTTAACTTAGTTTCTTAGTGATGAAGTAACCTAAGATTTGGTGATGGAGAAGAAGAAAAATATTGAAATTGTTTACATCTATTATACGATAATACAATATGAATATGGTGGATAAATATACTATCGAGACTCATTAGATAATTTGAATTATTTCAAATGTATATGGAATATGTGTCATTAAGTAATAGTCTTTTAACTTAGTTTCTTAGTGATGAAGTATCCTAAAATTTGGTGATGGAGAATTAGAAAATACTGAAACTGTTTACATCTATTATACCATAATACAATATGAATATGGTGGATAAATATACTATCGAGACTCATTAGATAATTTGAATTATTTCAAATGTATATGGAATATGTGTCATTAAGTAATAGTCTTTTAACTTAGTTTCTTAGTGATGAAGTAACCTAAAATTTGGTGATGGAGAATTAGAAAATACTGAAACGGTTTACATCTATTATACCATAATACGATATGAATATGGTGGATAAATATACTATCGAGACTCATTAGATATTTTGAATTATTTCAAATGTATATGGAATATGTGTCATTAAGTAATAGTCTTTTAACTTTGTTTCTTAGTGATGAAGTAACCTAAAATTTGGTGATGGAGAATTAGAAAATACTGAAACTGTTTACATCTATTATACCATAATACAATATGAATATGGTGAATAAATATACTATCGAGACTCATTAGATAATTTGAATTATTTCAAATGTATATGGAATATGTGTCATTAAGTAATAGTCTTTTAACTTAGTTTCTTAGTGACGAAGTAACCTAAAATTTGGTGATGGAGAATTAGAAAATACTGAAACTGTTTACATCTATTATACCATAATACAATATGAATATGGTGAATAAATATACTATCGAGACTCATTAGATAATTTGAATTATTTCAAATGTATATGGAATATGTGTCATTAAGTAATAGTCTTTTAACTTAGTTTCTTAGTGATGAAGTAACCTAAGATTTGGTGATGGAGAAGAAAGAAAATATTGAAACTGTTTACATCTATTATACCATAATACAATATGAATATGGTGAATAAATATACTATCGATACTCATTAGATAATTTGAATTATTTCAAATGTATATGGAATATGTGTCATTAAGTAAAAGTGTTTTAACTTAGTTTCTTAGTGATGAAGTAACCTAAGATTTAGTGACGGAGAAGAAACAAAATACTGAAATTGTTTACATCTATTATACGATAATACAATATGAATATGGTGGATAAATATACTATCGATACTCATTAGATAATTTTAATTATTTCAAATGTATATGGAATATGTGTCATTAAGTAAAAGTGTTTTAACTTAGTTTCTTAGTGATAAGTAACTTAAGATTTGGTGATGGAGAAGAAGAAAAATATTGAAATTGTTTACTTCTATTATACGATAATAAAATATGAATATGGTGGATAAATATACTATCGAGACTCATTAGATAATTTGAATTATTTCAAATGTATATGGAATATGTGTCATTAAGTAATAGTCTTTTAACTTAGTTTCTTAGTGATGGAGAATTAGAAAATACTGAAACTGTTTACATCTATTATACCATAATACAATATGAATATGGTGAATAAATATACTATCGAGACTCATTAGATAATTTGAATTATTTCAAATGTATATGGAATATGTGTCATTAAGTAATAGTCTTTTAACTTAGTTTCTTAGTGATGAAGTAACCTAAGATTTGGTGATGGAGAATTAGAAAATACTGAAACTGTTTACATCTATTATACCATAATACAATATGAATATGGTGAATAAATATACTATCGAGACTCATTAGATAATTTTAATTATTTCAAATGTATATGGAATATGTGTCATTAAGTAATAGTCTTTTAACTTAGTTTCTTAGTGATGAAGTAACCTAAGATTTGGTGATGGAGAAGAAAGAAAATACTGAAACTGTTTACATCTATTATACCATAATACAATATGAATATGGTGAATAAATATACTATCTATACTCATTAGATAATTTGAATTATTTCAAATGTATATGGAATATGTGTCATTAAGTAAAAGTGTTTTAACTTAGTTTCTTAGTGATGAAGTAACCTAAGATTTAGTGATGGAGAAGAAAGAAAATACTGAAATTGTTTACATCTATTATACGATAATACAATATGAATATGGTGGATAAATATACTTTCGATACTCATTAGATAATTTGAATTATTTTAAATGTATATGGAATATGTGTCATTAAGTAAAAGTGTTTTAACTTAGTTTCTTAGTGATGAAGTAACCTAAGATTTGGTGATGGAGAAGAAGAAAAATATTGAAATTGTTTACATCTATTATACGATAATACAATATGAATATGGTGGATAAATATACTATCGAGACTCCTTAGATAATTTGAATTATTTCAAATGTATATGGAATATGTGTCATTAAGTAATAGTCTTTTAACTTAGTTTCTTAGTGATGGAGAATTAGAAAATACTGAAATTGTTTACATCTATTATACCATAATACAATATGAATATGGTGAATAAATATACTATCGAGACTCATTAGATAATTTGAATTATTTCAAATGTATATGGAATATGTGTCATTAAGTAATAGTCTTTTAACTTAGTTTCTTAGTGATGAAGTAACCTAAGATTTGGTGATGGAGAATTAGAAAATACTGAAACTGTTTACATCTATTATACCATAATACAATATGAATATGGTGAATAAATATACTATCGAGACTCATTAGATAATTTGAATTATTTCAAATGTATATGGAATATGTGTCATTAAGTAATAGTCTTTTAACTTAGTTTCTTAGTGATGAAGTAACCTAAGATTTGGTGATGGAGAAGAAAGAAAATACTGAAACTGTTTACATCTATTATACCATAATACAATATGAATATGGTGAATAAATATACTATCTATACTCATTAGATAATTTGAATTATTTCAAATGTATATGGAATATGTGTTATTAAGTAAAAGTGTTTTAACTTAGTTTCTTAGTGATGAAGTAACCTAAGATTTAGTGATGGAGAAGAAAGAAAATACTGAAATTGTTTACATCTATTATACGATAATACAATATGAATATGGTGGATAAATATACTTTCGATACTCATTAGATAATTTGAATTATTTTAAATGTATATGGAATATGTGTCATTAAGTAAAAGTGTTTTAACTTAGTTTCTTAGTGATGAAGTAACCTAAGATTTGGTGATGGAGAAGAAGAAAAATATTGAAATTGTTTACATCTATTATACGATAATACAATATGAATATGGTGGATAAATATACTATCGAGACTCATTAGATAATTTGAATTATTTCAAATGTATATGGAATATGTGTCATTAAGTAATAGTCTTTTAACTTAGTTTCTTAGTGATGGAGAATTAGAAAATACTGAAACTGTTTACATCTATTATACCATAATACAATATGAATATGGTGAATAAATATACTATCGAGACTCATTAGATAATTTGAATTATTTCAAATGTATATGGAATATGTGTCATTAAGTAATAGTCTTTTAACTTAGTTTCTTAGTGATGAAGTAACCTAAGATTTGGTGATGGAGAATTAGAAAATACTGAAACTGTTTACATCTATTATACCATAATACAATATGAATATGGTGAATAAATATACTATCGAGACTCATTAGATAATTTGAATTATTTCAAATGTATATGGAATATGTGTCATTAAGTAATAGTCTTTTAACTTAGTTTCTTAGTGATGAAGTAACCTAAGATTTGGTGATGGAGAAGAAAGAAAATACTGAAACTGTTTACATCTATTATACCATAATACAATATGAATATGGTGAATAAATATACTATCTATACTCATTAGATAATTTGAATTATTTCAAATGTATATGGAATATGTGTCATTAAGTAAAAGTGTTTTAACTTAGTTTCTTAGTGATGAAGTAACCTAAGATTTAGTGATGGAGAAGAAAGAAAATACTGAAATTGTTTACATCTATTATACGATAATACAATATGAATATGGTGGATAAATATACTATCGATACTCATTAGATAATTTGAATTATTTCAAATGTATATGGAATATGTGTCATTAAGTAAAAGTGTTTTAACTTAGTTTCTTAGTGATGAAGTAAACTAAGATTTGGTGATGGAGAAGAAGAAAAATATTGAAATTGTTTATATCTATTATACGATAATACAATATGAATATGGTGGATAAATATACTATCGAGACTCATTAGATAATTTGAATTATTTCAAATGTATATGGAATATGTGTCATTAAGTAATAGTCTTTTAACTTAGTTTCTTAGTGATGAAGTATCCTAAAATTTGGTGATGCAGAATTAGAAAATACTGAAACTGTTTACATCTATTATACCATAATACAATATGAATATGGTGGATAAATATACTATCGAGACTCATTAGATAATTTGAATTATTTCAAATGTATATGGAATATGTGTCATTAAGTAATAGTCTTTTAACTTAGTTTCTTAGTGATGAAGTAACCTAAAATTTGGTGATGGAGAATTAGAAAATACTGAAACGGTTTACATCTATTATACCATAATACGATATGAATATGGTGGATAAATATACTATCGAGACTCATTAGATAATTTTTATTTTTTTAAATGTATATGGAATATGTGTCATTAAGTAACAGTCTTTTAACTTAGTTTGTTAGTGATGAAGTAACCTAAGATTTGGTGATGGAGAATTAGAAAATACTGAAACTGTTTACATCTATTATACCATAATACAATATGAATAAGGTGTATCAATATACTATCGAGACTCATTAGATAATTTGAATTATTTCAAATGTATATGGAATATGTGTCATTAAGTAATAGTCTTTTAACTTAGTTTGTTTGTGAAGAAGTAACCTAATATTTGGTGATGGAGAAGAAAGAAAATACTGAAATTGTTTACATCAATTATACCATAATAGAATATGAATATGGTGAATAAATATACTATCGAGACTTATTAGATAATTTGAATTATTTCAAATGTTTATGGAATATGTGTCATTAAGTAATAGTCTTTTAACTTAGTTTCTTAGTGATGAAGTAATCTAAGATTTGGTGATGGAGAATTAGAAAATACTGAAACTGTTTACATCTATTATACTATAATACAATATGAATATGGTGAATAAATATACTATCGAGACTCATTAGATAATTTGAATTATTTCAAATGTATATGGATTATGTGTCATTAAGTAATAGTCTTTTAACTTAGTTTCTTAGTGATGAAGTAACCTAAAATTTGGTGATGGAGAAGAAGAAAAATATTAAAATTGTTTACATCTATTATACCATAATACAATATGAATATGGTGGATAAATATACTATCTAGACTCATTAGATAATTTGAATTATTTCAAATGTATCTGGAATATGTGTCATTAAGTAATAGTCTTTTAACTTAGTTTCTTAGTGATGAAGTAACCAAAAATTTGGTGATGGAGAATTAGAAAATACTGAAACTGTTTACATCTATTATACCATAATACAAGATGAATATGGTGAATAAATATACTATCAAGACTCATTAGATGATTTGAATTATTTCAAATGTATATGGAATATGTGTCATTAAGTAATAGTCTTTTAACTTAGTTTCTTAGTGATGAAGTAACCTAAGATTTGGTGATGGAGAATTATAAAATACTGAAACTGTTTACATCTATTATACCTTAATACAAAATGAATATGGTGGATAAATATACTATCGAGACTCATTAGATAATTTGAATTATTTCAAAAAGTATATGGAATATTTGTCATTAAGTAATAGTCTTTTAACTTAGTTTCTTAGTGATGAAGTAACCTAAGATTTGGTGATGGAGAATAAGAAAATATTGAAATTGTTTACATCTATTATACCATAATACAATATGAATTTGGTGAATAAATATACTATCGAGACTCATTAGATAATTTGAATTATTTTCAATGTATATAAAATATGTGTCATCAATTAATAGTATTTTAACTTAGTTTCTTAGTGATGAAGTAACCTAAAATTCTGTGATAGAGAAGAAGAAAATACTGAAATTATTTACATCTATTATACCATAATACAATATGAATATGGTGAATAAATATACTATCGAGACTCATTATATAATTTGAATTATTTCTAATATATATGGAATATGTGTCATTAATTAATAGTTTTTTAACTTAGTTTCTTGGTCAAGAAGTAACCTAAGATTTGTGATGGAGAATTAGAAAATACTGAAACAGTTTACATCTTTTATACCATAATACAATATGAATATGGTGAATAAATATACTATCGAGACTCATTAGATAATTTAAATTATTTCAAATGTATATGAAATATGTGTCATTAAGTAATAGTCTTTTAACTTAGTTTCTTAGTGATGAAGTAACCTAAGATTTGGTGATGGAGAATTAGAAAATACTGAAACTGTTTACATCTATTATACCATAATACAATATGAATATGGTGAATAAATATACTATCGAGACTCATTAGATAATTTGAATTATTTCAAATGTATATGGAATATGTGTCATTAAGTAATAGTCTTTTAACTTAGTTTCTTAGTGATGAAGTAACCTAAGATTTGGTGATGGAGAAGAAAGAAAATACTGAAACTGTTTACATCTATTATACCATAATACAATATGAATATGGTGAATAAATATACTATCTATACTCATTAGATAATTTGAATTATTTCAAATGTATATGGAATATGAGTCATTAAGTAAAAGTGTTTTAATTTAGTTTCTTAGTGATGAAGTAACCTAAGATTTAGTGATGGAGAAGAAAGAAAATACTGAAATTGTTTACATCTATTATACGATAATACAATATGAATATGGTGGATAAATATACTATCGATACTCATTAGATAATTTGAATTATTTCAAATGTATATGGAATATGTGTCATTAAGTAAAAGTGTTTTAACTTAGTTTCTTAGTGATGAAGTAACCTAAGATTTGGTGATGGAGAAGAAGAAAAATATTGAAATTGTTTACATCTATTATACGATAATACAATATGAATATGGTGGATAAATATACTATCGAGACTCATTAGATAATTTGAATTATTTCAAATGTATATGGAATATGTGTCATTAAGTAATAGTCTTTTAACTTAGTTTCTTAGTGATGAAGTATCCTAAAATTTGGTGATGGAGAATTAGAAAATACTGAAACTGTTTACATCTATTATACCATAATACAATATGAATATTGTGGATAAATATACTATCGAGACTCATTAGATAATTTGAATTATTTCAAATGTATATGGAATATGTGTCATTAAGTAATAGTCTTTTAACTTAGTTTCTTAGTGATGAAGTAACCTAAAATTTGGTGATGGAGAATTAGAAAATACTGAAACGGTTTACATCTATTATACCATAATACGATATGAATATGGTGGATAAATATACTATCGAGACTCATTAGATAATTTTTATTTTTTTAAATGTATATGGAATATGTGTCATTAAGTAACAGTCTTTTAACTTAGTTTGTTAGTGATGAAGTAACCTACGATTTGGTGATGGAGAATTAGAAAATACTGAAACTGTTTACATCTATTATACCATAATACAATATGAATAAGGTGTATCAATATACTATCGAGACTCATTAGATAATTTGAATTATTTCAAATGTATATGGAATATGTGTCATTAAGTAATAGTCTTTTAACTTAGTTTCTTTGTGAAGAAGTAACCTAATATTTGGTGATGGAGAAGAAAGAAAATACTGAAATTGTTTACATCAATTATACCATAATAGAATATGAATATGGTGAATAAATATACTATCGAGACTTATTAGATAATTTGAATTATTTCAAATGTTTATGGAATATGTGTCATTAAGTAATAGTCTTTTAACTTAGTTTCTTAGTGATGAAGTAATCTAAGATTTGGTGATGGAGAATTAGAAAATACTGAAACTGTTTACATCTATTATACTATAATACAATATGAATATGGTGAATAAATATACTATCGAGACTCATTAGATAATTTGAATTATTTCAAATGTATATGGATTATGTGTCATTAAGTAATAGTCTTTTAACTTAGTTTCTTAGTGATGAAGTAACCTAAAATTTGGTGATGGAGAAGAAGAAAAATATTAAAATTGTTTACATCTATTATACCATAATACAATATGAATATGGTGGATAAATATACTATCTAGACTCATTAGACAATTTGAATTATTTCAAATGTATATGGAATATGTGTCATTAAGTAATAGTCTTTTAACTTAGTTTCTTAGTGATGAAGTAACCAAAAATTTGGTGATGGAGAATTAGAAAATACTGAAACTGTTTACATCTATTATACCATAATACAAGATGAATATGGTGAATAAATATACTATCAAGACTCATTAGATGATTTGAATTATTTCAAATGTATATGGAATATGTGTCATTAAGTAATAGTCTTTTAACTTAGTTTCTTAGTGATGAAGTAACCTAAGATTTGGTGATGGAGAATTATAAAATACTGAAACTGTTTACATCTATTATACCTTAATACAAAATGAATAAGGTGGATAAATATACTATCGAGACTCATTAGATAATTTGAATTATTTCAAAAAGTATATGGAATATTTGTCATTAAGTAATAGTCTTTTAACTTAGTTTCTTAGTGATGAAGTAACCTAAGATTTGGTGATGGAGAATAAGAAAATATTGAAATTGTTTACATCTATTATACCATAATACAATATGAATTTGGTGAATAAATATACTATCGAGACTCATTAGATAATTTGAATTATTTTCAATGTATATAAAATATGTGTCATCAATTAATAGTATTTTAACTTAGTTTCTTAGTGATGAAGTAACCTAAAATTCTGTGATAGAGAAGAAGAAAATACTGAAATTATTTACATCTATTATACCATAATACAATATGAATATGGTGAATAAATATACTATCGAGACTCATTAGATAATTTGAATTATTTCAAATGTATATGGAATATGTGTCATTAAGTAATAGTCTTTTAACTTAGTTTCTTAGTGATGAAGTATCCTAAAATTTGGTGATGCAGAATTAGAAAATACTGAAACTGTTTACATCTATTATACCATAATACAATATGAATATGGTGGATAAATATACTATCGAGACTCATTAGATAATTTTAATTATTTCAAATGTATATGGAATATGTGTCATTAAGTAATAGTCTTTTAACTTAGTTTCTTAGTGATGAAGTAACCTAAGATTAGGTGATGGAGAAGAAAGAAAATACTGAAACTGTTTACATCTATTATACCATAATACAATATGAATATGGTGAATAAATATACTATCTATACTCATTAGATAATTTGAATTATTTCAAATGTATATGGAATATGTGTCATTAAGTAAAAGTGTTTTAACTTAGTTTCTTAGTGATGAAGTAACCTAAGATTTAGTGATGGAGAAGAAAGAAAATACTGAAATTGTTTACATCTATTATACGATAATACAATATGAATATGGTGGATAAATATACTTTCGATACTCATTAGATAATTTGAATTATTTTAAATGTATGTGGAATATGTGTCATTAAGTAAAAGTGTTTTAACTTAGTTTCTTAGTGATGAAGTAACCTAAGATTTGGTGATGGAGAAGAAGAAAAATATTGAAATTGTTTACATCTATTATACGATAATACAATATGAATATGGTGGATAAATATACTATCGAGACTCATTAGATAATTTGAATTATTTCAAATGTATATGGAATATGTGTTATTAAGTAATAGTCTTTTAACTTAGTTTCTTAGTGATGGAGAATTAGAAAATACTGAAATTGTTTACATCTATTATACCATAATACAATATGAATATGGTGAATAAATATACTATCGAGACTCATTAGATAATTTGAATTATTTCAAATGTATATGGAATATGTGTCATTAAGTAATAGTCTTTTAACTTAGTTTCTTAGTGATGAAGTAACCTAAGATTTGGTGATGGAGAATTATAAAATACTGAAACTGTTTACATCTATTATACCATAATACAATATGAATATGGTGAATAAATATACTATCGAGACTCATTAGATAATTTGAATTATTTCAAATGTATATGGAATATGTGTCATTAAGTAATAGTCTTTTAACTTAGTTTCTTAGTGATGAAGTAACCTAAGATTTGGTGATGGAGAAGAAAGAAAATACTGAAACTGTTTACATCTATTATACCATAATACAATATGAATATGGTGAATAAATATACTATCTATACTCATTAGATAATTTGAATTATTTCAAATGTATATGGAATATGTGTTATTAAGTAAAAGTGTTTTAACTTAGTTTCTTAGTGATGAAGTAACCTAAGATTTAGTGATGGAGAAGAAAGAAAATACTGAAATTGTTTACATCTATTATACGATAATACAATATGAATATGGTGGATAAATATACTTTCGATACTCATTAGATAATTTGAATTATTTTAAATGTATATGGAATATGTGTCATTAAGTAAAAGTGTTTTAACTTAGTTTCTTAGTGATGAAGTAACCTAAGATTTGGTGATGGAGAAGAAGAAAAATATTGAAATTGTTTACATCTATTATACGATAATACAATATGAATATGGTGGATAAATATACTATCGAGACTCATTAGATAATTTGAATTATTTCAAATGTATATGGAATATGTGTCATTAAGTAATAGTCTTTTAACTTAGTTTCTTAGTGATGGAAAATTAGAAAATACTGAAACTGTTTACATCTATTATACCATAATACAATATGAATATGGTGAATAAATATACTATCGAGACTCATTAGATAATTTGAATTATTTCAAATGTATATGGAATATGTGTCATTAAGTAATAGTCTTTTAACTTAGTTTCTTAGTGATGAAGTAACCTAAGATTTGGTGATGGAGAATTAGAAAATACTGAAACTGTTTACATCTATTATACCATAATACAATATGAATATGGTGAATAAATATACTATCGAGACTCATTAGATAATTTGAATTATTTCAAATGTATATGGAATATGTGTCATTAAGTAATAGTCTTTTAACTTAGTTTCTTAGTGATGAAGTAACCTAAGATTTGGTGATGGAGAAGAAAGAAAATACTGAAACTGTTTACATCTATTATACCATAATACAATATGAATATGGTGGATAAATATACTATCGATACTCATTAGATAATTTGAATTATTTCAAATGTATATGGAATATGTGTCATTAAGTAAAAGTGTTTTAACTTAGTTTCTTAGTGATGAAGTAAACTAAGATTTGGTGATGGAGAAGAAGAAAAATATTGAAATTGTTTATATCTATTATACGATAATACAATATGAATATGGTGGATAAATATACTATCGAGACTCATTAGATAATTTGAATTATTTCAAATGTATATGGAATATGTGTCATTAAGTAATAGTCTTTTAACTTAGTTTCTTAGTGATGAAGTATCCTAAAATTTGGTGATGCAGAATTAGAAAATACTGAAACTGTTTACATCTATTATACCATAATACAATATGAATATGGTGGATAAATATACTATCGAGACTCATTAGATAATTTGAATTATTTCAAATGTATATGGAATATGTGTCATTAAGTAATAGTCTTTTAACTTAGTTTCTTAGTGATGAAGTAACCTAAAATTTGGTGATGGAGAATTAGAAAATACTGAAACGGTTTACATCTATTATACCATAATACGATATGAATATGGTGGATAAATATACTATCGAGACTCATTAGATAATTTTTATTTTTTTAAATGTATATGGAATATGTGTCATTAAGTAACAGTCTTTTAACTTAGTTTGTTAGTGATGAAGTAACCTACGATTTGGTGATGGAGAATTAGAAAATACTGAAACTGTTTACATCTATTATACCATAATACAATATGAATAAGGTGTATCAATATACTATCGAGACTCATTAGATAATTTGAATTATTTCAAATGTATATGGAATATGTGTCATTAAGTAATAGTCTTTTAACTTAGTTTCTTTGTGAAGAAGTAACCTAATATTTGGTGATGGAGAAGAAAGAAAATACTGAAATTGTTTACATCAATTATACCATAATAGAATATGAATATGGTGAATAAATATACTATCGAGACTTATTAGATAATTTGAATTATTTCAAATGTTTATGGAATATGTGTCATTAAGTAATAGTCTTTTAACTTAGTTTCTTAGTGATGAAGTAATCTAAGATTTGGTGATGGAGAATTAGAAAATACTGAAACTGTTTACATCTATTATACTATAATACAATATGAATATGGTGAATAAATATACTATCGAGACTCATTAGATAATTTGAATTATTTCAAATGTATATGGATTATGTGTCATTAAGTAATAGTCTTTTAACTTAGTTTCTTAGTGATGAAGTAACCTAAAATTTGGTGATGGAGAAGAAGAAAAATATTAAAATTGTTTACATCTATTATACCATAATACAATATGAATATGGTGGATAAATATACTATCTAGACTCATTAGACAATTTGAATTATTTCAAATGTATATGGAATATGTGTCATTAAGTAATAGTCTTTTAACTTAGTTTCTTAGTGATGAAGTAACCAAAAATTTGGTGATGGAGAATTAGAAAATACTGAAACTGTTTACATCTATTATACCATAATACAAGATGAATATGGTGAATAAATATACTATCAAGACTCATTAGATGATTTGAATTATTTCAAATGTATATGGAATATGTGTCATTAAGTAATAGTCTTTTAACTTAGTTTCTTAGTGATGAACTAACCTAAGATTTGGGTGATGGAGAATTATAAAATACTGAAACTGTTTACATCTATTATACCTTAATACAAAATGAATATGGTGGATAAATATACTATCGAGACTCATTAGATAATTTGAATTATTTCAAAAAGTATATGGAATATTTGTCATTAAGTAATAGTCTTTTAACTTAGTTTCTTAGTGATGAAGTAACCTAAGATTTGGTGATGGAGAATAAGAAAATATTGAAATTGTTTACATCTATTATACCATAATACAATATGAATTTGGTTAATAAATATACTATCGAGACTCATTAGATAATTTGAATTATTTTCAATGTATATAAAATATGTGTCATCAATTAATAGTATTTTAACTTAGTTTCTTAGTGATGAAGTAACCTAAAATTCTGTGATAGAGAAGAAGAAAATACTGAAATTATTTACATCTATTATACCATAATACAATATGAATATGGTGAATAAATATACTATCGAGACTCATTATATAATTTGAATTATTTCTAATATATATGGAATATGTGTCATTAATTAATAGTTTTTTAACTTAGTTTCTTGGTCAAGAAGTAACCTAAGATTTGTGATGGAGAATTAGAAAATACTGAAACAGTTTACATCTTTTATACCATAATACAATATGAATATGGTGAATAAATATACTATCGAGACTCATTAGATAATTTGAATTATTTCAAATGTATATGAAATATGTGTCATTAAGTAATAGTCTTTTAACTTAGTTTCTTAGTGATGAAGTAACCTAAGATTTGGTGATGGAGAATTAGAAAATACTGAAACTGTTTACATCTATTATACCATAATACAATATGAATATGGTGGATAAATATACTATAGAGACTCATTAGATAATTTGAATTATTTCAAATGTATATGGAATATGTGTCATTAAGTAATAATCTTTTAACTTAGTTTCTTAGTGATGAAGTAACCTAAGATTTGGTGATGGAGAATAAGAAAATATTGAAATTGTTTACATCTATTATTCCATAATACAATATGAATATGGTGAATAAATATACTATCGAGACTCATTATATAACTTGAATTATTTTCAATGTATATAAAATATGTGTCATCAATTAATAGTCTTTTAACTTAGTTTCTTAGTGATGAAGTAACCTAAAATTTGGTGACGGAGAAGATGAAAAATATTGAAATTGTTTACATCTATTATACCATAATACAATATGAATATGGTGAATAAATATACTATTGAGACTCATTATATAATTTGAATTATTTCTAATGTATATAAAATATGTGTCGTCAATGAATAGTCTTTTAACTTAGTTTCTTAGTGATGAAGTAACCTAAAATTTGGTGATGGAGAAGAAGAAAATACTGAAATTATTTACATCTATTATACCATAATACAATATGAATATGATGAATAAATATACTATCAAGACTCATTATATAATTTGAATTATTTTCAATGTATATAAAATATGTGTCATCAATTAATAGTCTTTTAACTTAGTTTCTTAGTGATGAAGTAACCTAAAATTTGGTGATGGAGAAGAACAAAAATTGTTTACATCTATTATACAATAATACAATATGAATATGGTGAATAAATATACTATCGAGACTCATTATGTAATTTGAATTATTTTCAATGTATATAAAATATGTGTCATCAATTAATAGTCTTTTAACTTAGTTTCTTAGTGATGAAGTAACCTAAAATTTGGTGATGGAGAAGAAGAAAAATATTGAAATTGTTTACATCTATTATACCATAATACAGTATGAATATGTTGAATAAATATACTATTGAGACTCATTATATAATTTGAATTTTTTCTAATGTATATAAAATATGTGTCATCAATTAATAGTCTTTTAACTTAGTTTCTTAATGATGAAGTAACCTAAGATTTGGTGATGGAGAATTAGAAAATACTGAAACTGTTTATATCTATTATACCTTAATACAATATGAATATGGTGAATAAATATACAATCGAGACTTATTAGATAATTTGAATTATTTCAAATGTTTATGGAATATGTGTTATTAAGTAATAGTCTTTTAACTTAGTTTCTTAGTGATGAAGTAACCTAAGATTTGGTGATGGAGAATAAGAAAATATTGAAATTGTTTACATCTATTATACCATAATACAATATGAATTTGGTGAATAAATATACTATCGAGACTCATTAGATAATTTGAATTATTTTCAATGTATATAAAATATGTGTCATCAATTAATAGTATTTTAACTTAGTTTCTTAGTGATGAAGTAACCTAAAATTCTGTGATAGAGAAGAAGAAAATACTGAAATTATTTACATCTATTATACCATAATACAATATGAATATGGTGAATAAATATACTATCGAGACTCATTATATAATTTGAATTATTTCTAATATATATGGAATATGTGTCATTAATTAATAGTTTTTTAACTTAGTTTCTTGGTCAAGAAGTAACCTAAGATTTGTGATGGAGAATTAGAAAATACTGAAACAGTTTACATCTTTTATACCATAATACAATATGAATATGGTGAATAAATATACTATCGAGACTCATTAGATAATTTGAATTATTTCAAATGTATATGAAATATGTGTCATTAAGTAATAGTCTTTTAACTTAGTTTCTTAGTGATGAAGTAACCTAAGATTTGGTGATGGAGAATTAGAAAATACTGAAACTGTTTACATCTATTATACCATAATACAATATGAATATGGTGGATAAATATACTATAGAGACTCATTAGATAATTTGAATTATTTCAAATGTATATGGAATATGTGTCATTAAGTAATAATCTTTTAACTTAGTTTCTTAGTGATGAAGTAACCTAAGATTTGGTGATGGAGAATAAGAAAATATTGAAATTGTTTACATCTATTATTCCATAATACAATATGAATATGGTGAATAAATATACTATCGAGACTCATTATATAATTTGAATTATTTTCAATGTATATAAAATATGTGTCATCAATTAATAGTCTTTTAACTTAGTTTCTTAGTGATGAAGTAACCTAAAATTTGGTGACGGAGAAGATGAAAAATATTGAAATTGTTTACATCTATTATACCATAATACAATATGAATATGGTGAATAAATATACTATTGAGACTCATTATATAATTTGAATTATTTCTAATGTATATAAAATATGTGTCGTCAATGAATAGTCTTTTAACTTAGTTTCTTAGTGATGAAGTAACCTAAAATTTGGTGATGGAGAAGAAGAAAATACTGAAATTATTTACATCTATTATACCATAATACAATATGAATATGATGAATAAATATACTATCAAGACTCATTATATAATTTGAATTATTTTCAATGTATATAAAATATGTGTCATCAATTAATAGTCTTTTAACTTAGTTTCTTAGTGATGAAGTAACCTAAAATTTGGTGATGGAGAAGAACAAAAATATTGAAATTGTTTACATCTATTATACAATAATACAATATGAATATGGTGAATAAATATACTATCGAGACTCATTATGTAATTTGAATTATTTTCAATGTATATAAAATATGTGTCATCAATTAATAGTCTTTTAACTTAGTTTCTTAGTGATGAAGTAACCTAAAATTTGGTGATGGAGAAGAAGAAAAATATCGAAATTGTTTACATCTATTATACCATAATACAGTATGAATATGTTGAATAAATATACTATTGAGACTCATTATATAATTTGAATTTTTTCTAATGTATATAAAATATGTGTCATCAATTAATAGTCTTTTAACTTAGTTTCTTAATGATGAAGTAACCTAAGATTTGGTGATGGAGAATTAGAAAATACTGAAACTGTTTACATCTATTATACCTTAATACAATATGAATATGGTGAATAAATATACAATCGAGACTTATTAGATAATTTGAATTATTTCAAATGTTTATGGAATATGTGTTATTAAGTAATAGTCTTTTAACTTAGTTTCTTAGTGATGAAGTAACCTAAGATTTGGTGATGGAGAATTAGAAAATACTGAAACTGTTTACATCTATTATACTATAATACAATATTAATATGGTGAATAAATATACTATCGAGACTCATTAGATAATTTGAATTATTTCAAATGCATATGGATTATGTGTCATTAAGTAATATTCTTTTAACTTAGTTTCTTAGTGATGAAGTAACCTAAAATTTGGTGATAGAGAAGAAGAAAAATATTAAAATTGTTTACATCTATTATACCATAATACAATATGAATATGGTGAATAAATATACTATCGAGACTCTTTGATAATTTGAATTATTTCAAATGTATATGGAATATGTGTCATTAAGTAATAGTCTTTTAACTTAGTTTCTTAGTGATGAAGTAACCTAAGATTTGGTGATGGAGAATTAGAAAATACTGAAACTGTTTACATCTATTATACAATAATACAATATGAATATGGTGGATAAATATACTATCGATACTTATTAGATAATTTGAATTATTTCAAATGTTTATGGAATATGTGTTATTAAGTAATAGTCTTTTATCTTAGTTTCTTAGTGATGAAGTAACCTAAGATTTGGTGATGGAGAATTAGATAATACTGAAACTGTTTACATCTATTATACTATAATACAATATGAATATGGTGAATAAATATACTATCAAGACTCATTAGATAATTTGAATTATTTCAAATGCATATGGATTATGTGTCATTAAGTAATATACTTTTAACTTAGTTTCTTAGTGATGAAGTAACCTAAAATTTGGTGATGGAGAAGAAGAAAAATATTTAAATTGTTTACATCTATTATACCATAATACAATATGAATATGGTGAATAAATATACTATCGAGACTCATTAGATAATTTGAATTATTTCAAATGTATATGAAATATGTGTCATTAAGTAATAGTCTTTTAACTTAGTTTCTTAGTGATGAATTAACCTAAGATTTGGTGATGGAGAATTAGAAAATACTGAAACTGTTTACATCTATTATACCATAATACATTATGAATATGGTGGATAAATATACTATCGAGACTCATTAGATAATTTGAATTATTTCAAATGTATATGGAATATGTGTCATTAAGTAATAGTCTTTTAACTTAGTTTCTGAGTGATGAAGTAACCTAAGATTTGGTGATGGAGAATAAGAAAATATTGAAACTGTTTACATCTATTATACCATAATACAATATGAATATTGTGAATAAATATACTATCGAGACTCATTAGATAATTTGAATTATTTTCAATGTATGTAAAATATGTGTCATCAATTAAAAGTCTTTTAACTTAGTTTCTTAGTGATGAAGTAACCTAAATTTCTGTGATGGAGAAGAAGAAAATAGTGAAATTGTTTACATCTATTATACCATAATACAATATGAATATGGTGAATAAATATACTATCGAGACTCATTATATAATTTGAATTATTTCTAATGTATATGGAATATGTGTCATTAAGTAATAGTCTTTTAACTTAGTTTCTTGGTCAAGAAGTTACCTAAGATTTGTGATGGAGAATTAGAAAATACTGAAACAGTTTACATCTATTATACCCTAATACAATATGAATATGGTGAATAAATATACTATCGAGACTCATTAGATAATTTGAATTATTTCATATGTATATGGAATATGTGTCATTAAGTAATAGTCTTTTAACTTAGTTTCTTAGTGATGAAGTAACCTAAAATTTGGTGGAGTATTAGAAAATACTGAAATTGTTTACATCTATTATACCATAATACAATATGAATGTGGTGGATAAATATACTATCGAGACTCATTAGATAATATGAATTATTTCAAATGTATATGGAATATGTGTCATTAAGTAATAGTCTTTTAACTTAGTTGATTAGTGATGAAATAACCTAAAATTTGGTGATGGAGAAGAAGAAAAAATATTGAAATTGTTCACATCTATTATAAAATAATACAATATGAATATGGTGAATAAATATACTATCGAGACTCATTAGATAATTTGAATTATTTTCAATGTATATAAAATATGTGTCATCAATTAATAGTCTTTTAACTTAGTTTCTTAGTGATGAAGTAACCTAAAATTATGTGATGGAGAAGAAGAAAATAATGAAATTGTTTACATCTATTATACCATAATACAATATGAATATGGTGAATAAATATACTATCGAGACTCATTATATAATTTG
Organism: Vicia faba; assembly: GCA_948472305.1. Lineage (NCBI taxonomy): Eukaryota > Viridiplantae > Streptophyta > Magnoliopsida > Fabales > Fabaceae > Vicia > Vicia faba. The sequence continues at coordinate 79,045 of CATIWC010000679.1, forward strand.
AATTATTTCTAATGTATATGGAATATGTGTCATTAATTAATAGTCTTTTAACTTAGTTTCTCTGTCAAGAAGTAACCTAAGATTTGATGATGGAGAATTAGAAAATACTGAAACAGTTTACATCTATTATACCATAATACAATATGAATATGGTGAATAAATATATTAACGAGACTCATTAGATAATTTGAATTATTTCAAATGTATATGGAATATGTGTCATTAAGTAATAGTCTTTTAACTTAGTTTCTTAGTGATGAAGTAACCTAAGATTTGGTGATGGAGAAGAAAAATATTGAAATTGTTTACATCTATTATACCATAATACAATATGAATATGTTGAATAAATATACTATCGAGACTCATTATATAATTTGAATTATTTTCAATGTATATAAAATATGTGACATCAATTAATAGTCTTTTAACTTAGTTTCTTAGTGATGAAGTAACCTAAAATTTGGTGATGGAGAAGAAGAAAAATATTGAAATTGTTTACATCTATTATACCATAATACAATATGAATATGGTGAATAAATATACTATGGAGACTCATTATATAATTTGAATTATTTCTAATGTATATAAAATATGTGTCGTCAATTAATAGTCTTTTAACTTAGTTTTTTAGTGATGAAGTAACCTAAAATTTGGTGATGGAGAAGAAGAAAAATATTTAAATTGTTTACATCTATTATACCATAATACAATATGAATATGGTGAATAAATATACTATCGAGACTCCTTATATAATTTGAATTATTTTCAATGTATATAAAATATATGTCATCAATTAATAGTCTTTTAACTTAGTTTCTTAGTGATGAAGTAACCTAAAATTATGTGATGGAGAAGAAGAAGAATATCGAAATTGTTTACATTTATTATACCATAATACAATATGAATATGGTAATTAAATATACTATTGAGACTCATTATATAATTTGAATTATTTCTAATGTATATAAAATATGTGTCATCAATTAATAGTCATTTAACTTAGTTTCTTAGTGATGAAGTAACCTAAAATTTGGTGATGGAGAAGAAGAAAATACTGAAATTATTTACATCTATTATACCATAATACAATATGAATATGATGAATAAATATACTATCAAGACTCATTATATAATTTGAATTATTTTCAATGTATATAAAATATGTGTCATCAATTAATAGTCTTTTAACTTAGTTTCTTAGTGATGAAGTAACCTAAAATTTGGTGATGGAGAAGAAGAAAAATATTTAAATTGTTTACATCTATTATACCATAATACAATATGAATATGGTGAATAAATATACTATCGAGACTCATTATATAATTTGAATTATTTGCAATGTATATAAAATATGTGTCATCAATTAATAGTCTTTTAACTTAGTTTCTTAGTGATGAAGTAACCTAAAATTTGGTGATGGAGAAGAAGAAAAATATCGAAATTGTTTACATCTATTATACCATAATACAATATGAATATGGTGAATAAATATACTATTGAGACTCATTATATAATTTGAATTATTTTTAATGTATATAAAATATGTGTCATTAATTAATAGTCTTTTAACTTAGTTTCTTAGTGATGAAGTAACCTAATATTTGGTGATGGAGAAGAAGAAAATACTGAAATTATTTACATCTATTATACCATAATACAATATGAATATGATGAATAAATATACTATCAAGACTCATTATATAATTTGAATTATTTTCAATGTATATAAAATATGTGTCATCAATTAATAGTCTTTTAACTTAGTTTCTTAGTGATGAAGTAACCTAAGATTTGGTGATGGAGAATTAGAAAATACTGAAACTGTTTACATCTATTATACCATAATACAATATGAATATGGTAAATAAATATACTATCAAGACTCATTAGATAATTTGAATTATTTCAAATGTATATGGAATATGTATCATTAAGTAATAGTCTTTTAAATTAGTTTCATAGTGATGAAGTAACCTAAAATTTGGTGATAGAGAAGAAGAAAATATTGAAATTGTTTACATCTATTATACCATAATACAATATGAATATGGTGGATAAATATACTATTGAGACTCATTAGATAATTTGAATTATTTCAAATGTATATTGAATATGTGTCATTAAGTAATAGTCTTTTAACTTGGTTTCTTAGTGATGAAGTAACCTAAGATTTGGTGATGGAGAATTAGAAAATACTGAAACTGTTTACATCTATTATACCATAATACAATATGAATATGGTTAATAAATATACTATCGAGACTCATTAGATAATTTGAATTATTTCAAATGTATATGGAATATGTGTCATTAAGTAATAGTCTTTTAACTTAGTTTCTTAGTGATGAAGTAACCTAAGATTTGGTGATGGAGAATTAGAAAATACTGAAACTGTTTACATCTATTATACCTTAATACAATATGAATATGGTGGATAAATATACTATCGAGACTCATTAGATAATTTGAATTATTTCAAAAAGTATATGGAATATTTGTCATTAAGTAATAGTCTTTTAACTTAGTTTCTTAGTGATAAAGTAACCTAAGATTTGGTGATGGAGAATAAGAAAATATTGAAATGGTTTACATCAATTATACCATAATACAATATGAATATGGTGAATAAATTTACTATCGAGACTCATTAGATAATTTGAATTATTTTCAATGTATATAAAATATGTGTAATCAATTAATAGTCTTTTAACTTAGTTTCTTAGTGATGAAGTAACTTAAAATTCTTTGATGGAGAAGAAGAAAATACTGAAATTGTTTACATCTATTATACCATAATACAATATGAATATGGTGAATAAATATACTATCGAGACTCATTATATAATTTGAATTATTTTCAATGTATATAAAATATGTGTCATCAATTAGTAGTCTTTTAACTTAGTTTCTTTGTGATGAAGTAACCTAAAATTTGGTGATGGAGAAGAAGAAAAATATTGAAATTGTTTACATCTATTATACCATAATACAATAGGAATATGGTGAATAAATATACTATTGAGACTCATTATATAATTTGAATTATTTCTAATGTATATAAAATATGTGTCGTCAATTAATAGTCTTTTAACTTAGTTTCTTAGTGATTTAGTAACCTAAAATTTGGTGATGGAGAAGAAGAAAATACTGAAATTGTTTACATCTATTATACCATAATACAATATGAATATGATGAATAAATATACTATCAAGACTCATTATATAATTTGAATTATTTTCAATGTATATAAAATATGTGTCATCAATTAATAGTCTTTTAACTTAGTTTCTTAGTGATGAAGTAACCTAAAATTTGGTGATGGAGAAGAAGAAAAATATTTAAATTGTTTACATCTATTATACCATAATACAATATGAATATGGTGAATAAATATACTATCGAGACTCATTATATAATTTGAATTATTTGCAATGTATATAAAATATGTGTCATCAATTAATAGTCTTTTAACTTAGTTTCTTAGTGATGAAGTAACCTAAAATTTGGTGATGGAGAAGAAGAAAAATATCGAAATTGTTTACATCTATTATACCATAATACAATATGAATATGGTGAATAAATATACTATTGAGACTCATTATATAATTTGAATTATTTTCAATGTATATAAAATATGTGTCATCAATTAGTAGTCTTTTAACTTAGTTTCTTAGTGATGAAGTAACCTAAAATTTGGTGATGGAGAAGAAGAAAATACTGAAATTGTTTACATCTATTATACCATAATACAATATGAATATGATGAATAAATATACTATCAAGACTCATTATATAATTTGAATTATTTTCAATGTATATAAAATATGTGTCATCAATTAATAGTCTTTTAACTTAGTTTCTTAGTGATGAAGTAACCTAAGATTTGGTGATGGAGAATTAGAAAATACTGAAACTGTTTACATCTATTATACCATAATACAATATGAATATGGTAAATAAATATACTATCAAGACTCATTAGATAATTTGAATTATTTCAAATGTATATGGAATATGTATCATTAAGTAATAGTCTTTTAAATTAGTTTCATAGTGATGAAGTAACCTAAAATTTGGTGATAGAGAAGAAGAAAATATTGAAATTGTTTACATCTATTATACCATAATACAATATGAATATGGTGGATAAATATACTATTGAGACTCATTAGATAATTTGAATTATTTCAAATGTATATTGAATATGTGTCATTAAGTAATAGTCTTTTAACTTGGTTTCTTAGTGATGAAGTAACCTAAGATTTGGTGATGGAGAATTAGAAAATACTGAAACTGTTTACATCTATTATACCATAATACAATATGAATATGGTTAATAAATATACTATCGAGACTCATTAGATAATTTGAATTATTTCAAATGTATATGGAATATGTGTCATTAAGTAATAGTCTTTTAACTTAGTTTCTTAGTGATGAAGTAACCTAAGATTTGGTGATGGAGAATTAGAAAATACTGAAACTGTTTACATCTATTATACCTTAATACAATATGAATATGGTGGATAAATATACTATCGAGACTCATTAGATAATTTGAATTATTTCAAAAAGTATATGGAATATTTGTCAATAAGTAATAGTCTTTTAACTTAGTTTCTTAGTGATAAAGTAACCTAAGATTTGGTGATGGAGAATAAGAAAATATTGAAATGGTTTACATCTATTATACCATAATACAATATGAATATGGTGAATAAATATACTATCGAGACTCATTAGATAATTTGAATTATTTTCAATGTATATAAAATATGTGTCATCAATTAATAGTCTTTTAACTTAGTTTCTTAGTGATGAAGTAACTTAAAATTCTGTGATGGAGAAGAAGAAAATACTGAAATTGTTTACATCTATTATACCATAATACAATATGAATATGGTGAATAAATATACTATCGAGACTCATTATATAATTTGAATTATTTTCAATGTATATAAAATATGTGTCATCAATTAGTAGTCTTTTAACTTAGTTTCTTAGTGATGAAGTAACCTAAAATTTGGTGATGGAGAAGAAGAAAATACTGAAATTGTTTACATCTATTATACCATAATACAATATGAATATGATGAATAAATATACTATCAAGACTCATTATATAATTTGAATTATTTTCAATGTATATAAAATATGTGTCATCAATTAATAGTCTTTTAACTTAGTTTCTTAGTGATGAAGTAACCTAAGATTTGGTGATGGAGAATTAGAAAATACTGAAACTGTTTACATCTATTATACCATAATACAATATGAATATGGTTAATAAATATACTATCAAGACTCATTAGATAATTTGAATTATTTCAAATGTATATGGAATATGTGTCATTAAGTAATAGTCTTTTAAATTAGTTTCATAGTGATGAAGTAACCTAAAATTTGGTGATAGAGAAGAAGAAAATATTGAAATTGTTTACATCTATTATACCATAATACGATATGAATATGGTGGATAAATATACTATTGAGACTCATTAGATAATTTGAATTATTTCAAATGTATATGGAATATGAGTCATTAAGTAATAGTCTTTTAACTTAGTTTCTTAGTGATGAAGTAACCTAAAATTTGGTGATGGAGAAGAAGAAAATACTGAAATTATTTACATCTATTATACCATAATACAATATGAATATGATGAATAAATATACTATCAATACTCATTATATAATTCGAATTATTTTCAATGTATACAAAATATGTGTCATCAATTAATAGTCTTTTAACTTAGTTTCTTAGTGATGAGGTAACCTAAGATTTGGTGATGGAGAATTAGAAAATACTGAAACTGTTTACATCTATTATACCATAATACAATATGAATATGGTTAATAAATATACTATCGAGACTCATTAGATAATTTGAATTATTTCAAATGTATATGGAATATGTGTCATTAAGTAAGTCTTTTAACTTAGTTTCTTAGTGATGAAGTAACCTAAGATTTGTTGATGGAGAATTAGAAAATATTGAAACTGTTTACATCTATTATACCTTAATACAATATGAATATGGTGGATAAATATACTATCGAGACTCATTAGATAATTTTAATTATTTCAAAAAGTATATGGAATATTTGTCATTAAGTAATAGTCTTTTAACTTAGTTTCTTAGTGATAAAGTAACCTAAGATTTGGTGATGGAGAATAAGAAAATATTGAAATTGTTTACATCTATTATACCATAATACAATATGAATATGGTGAATAAATATACTATCGAGACTCATTAGATATTTGAATTATTTTCAATGTATATAAAATATGTGTCATCAATTAATAGTCTTTTAACTTAGTTTCTTGGTGAAGAAGTAACCTAAAATTTGGTGATGGAGAAGATGGAAATACTGAAATTGTTTACATCTATTATACCATAATACAATATGAATATGGTGGATAAATATACTATCGATACTCATTAGATAATTTAAATCATTAAAAATGTATATGGAATATGTGTCATTAAGTAATAGTGTTTTAACTTAGTTTCCTAGTGATGAAGTAACCTAAGATTTGGTGATGGAGAATTAGAAAATACTTAAACTGTTTACATCTATTATACCATAATACAATATAAATATGGTGAATAAATATACTATCGAGACTCATTAGATAATTTGAATTATTTCAAATGTATATGGAATATGTGTCATTCAGTAATAGTCTTTTAACTTAGTTTTTTGGTGATAAAGTAAACTAAGATTTGGTGATGGAGAATTAGAAAATACTGAAACTGTTTACATATATTATACCATAATACAATATGAATATGTTGAATAAATATACTATCGAGACTCATTAGATAATTTGAATTATTTCAAATGTATATGGAATATGTGTCATTAAGTAATAGTCTTTTAACTAAGTTTCTTAGTGATGAAGTAACCTAAAATTTGGTGATGGAGAAGAAGGAAAATACTGAAATTGTTTACATCTATTATACCATAATACAATATGAATATGGGGGATAAATATACTATCGAGGCTCATTAGATAATTTGAATTATTTCAAATGTATATGGAGTATGTGTCATTAATTAATAGTCTTTTTAACTTAGTTTCATAGTGATAAAGTAACCTAAGATTTGGTGATGGAGAATTAAAAAATACTGAAACGGTTTACATCTATTATAACACAATACAATATAAATATGGTTAATAAATATACTATCGAGACTCATTAGATAATTTGAATTATTTCAAATGTATATGGAATATGTGTCATTAAGTAATAGTCTTTAAACTTAGTTTCTTAGTGATGAAGTAACCTAAGATTTGGTGATGGAGAATTAGAAAATACTGAAACTGTTTACATCTATTATACCATAAAACAATATGAATATGATGGATAAATATACTATCGAAACTCATTAGATAATTTGAATTATTTCAAATGTATATGAAATATGTATCATTAAGTTTTAGTCTTTTAACTTAGTTTCTTAGTGATGAAGTAACCTAAGATTTGGTGATGGAGAATTAGAAAATACTGAAACTATTTACATCTAATATACCATAATATAATATAAATATGGTGAATAAATATACTATCGAGACTCATTAGATAATTTGAATTATTGCAAATGTATATGGAATATGTGTCATTAAGTAATAGTCTTTTAACTTAGTTTCTTAGTGAAGAAGTAACCTAAAATTTTGTGATGGAGAAGAAGGAAAATACTGAAATTGTTTACATTATTATACCATAATATAATATGATATGGTGAATAAATATACTATCGCGACTCGTTAGATAATTTGAATTATTTCAAATGTATATGGAATATGTGTCATTAATTAATAGTCTTTTAACTTAGTTTCTTAGTGATGAAGTAACCTAAGATTTGGTGATGGAGAATTAGAAAATAATGAAACTGTTTACATGTATTATACCATAATACAATAGAATATGGTGAATAAATATACTATCGAGACTCATTAGATAATTTTAATTATTTCAAATGTATATGGAATATGTGTCATTAAGTAATAGTCTTTTAACTTAGTTTCTTAGTGATGAAGTAACCAAAGATTTAGTGATGGAGAATTAGAAAATACTGAAACTGTTTACATGTATTATAACCATAATACAATATGAATATGGTGAATAAATATACTATCGAGACTCATTAGATAATTTGAATTATTTCAAATGTATAAGGAATATGTGTCATTAATTAATAGTCTTTTAACTTAGTTTCTTAGTGATGAAGTAATCTAAGATTTGGTTAATGGAGAATTAGAAAATAATGAAATTGTTTACATGTATTATACCATAATACAATATGAATATGGTGGATAAATATACTATCGAGACTCATTAGATAATTTGAATTATTTCAAATGTATATATAATATGTGTCATTAAGTAGTAGTCTTTTAACTTAGTTTCTTGGTGAAGAAGTAACCTAAAATTTGGTGATGGAAAAGAAGGAAAATACTGAAATTGTTTACACCTATTATACCAAAATACAATATGAATATGGTAAATAAATATACTATCGAGACTCATTAGATAATTTGAATTATTTCAAATGTATATGGAATATGTGTCATTAAGTAATAGTCCTTAAACTTAGTTTCTTAGTGATGAAGTAACCTAAGATTTGGTGATGGAGAATTAGAAATACTGAAACTGTTTACATCTATTATACCATAATACAATATGAATATGATGGATAAATATACTATCGAGACTCATTAGATAATTTGAATTATTTCAAATGTATATGGAATATGTATCATTAAGTTTTAGTCTTTTAACTTAGTTTCTTAGTGATGAAGTAACCTAAGATTTGGTGATGGAGAATTAGAAAATACTGAAACTGTTTACATCTAATATACCATAATATAATATAAATATGGTGAATAAATATACTATCGAGACTCATTAGATAATTTGAATTATTTCAAATGTATATGGAATATGTGTCATTAAGTAATAGTCTTTTAAACTTAGTTTCTTAGTGAAGAAGTAACCTAAAATTTTGTGATGGAGAAGAAGGAAAATACTGAAATTGTTTACATTTATTATACCATAATATAATATGAATATGGTGAATAAATATACTATCGCGACTCGTTAGATAATTTGAATTATTTCAAATGTATATGGAATATGTGTCATTAATTAATAGTCTTTTAACTTAGTTTCTTAGTGATGAAGTAACCTAAGATTTGGTGATGGAGAATTAGAAAATAATGAAACTGTTTACATCTATTATACCATAATACAATATGAATATGGTGAATAAATATATTAACGAGACTCATTAGATAATTTGAATTATTTCAAATGTATATGGAATATGTGTCATTAAGTAATAGTCTTTTAACTTAGTTTCTTAGTGATGAAGTAACCTAAGATTTGGTGATGGAGAAGAAAAATATTGAAATTGTTTACATCTATTATACCATAATACAATATGAATATGTTGAATAAATATACTATCGAGACTCATTATATAATTTGAATTATTTTCAATGTATATAAAATATGTGACATCAATTAATAGTCTTTTAACTTAGTTTCTTAGTGATGATGTAACCTAAAATTTGGTGATGGAGAAGAAGAAAAATATTGAAATTGTTTACATCTATTATACCATAATACAATATGAATATGGTGAATAAATATACTATGGAGACTCATTATATAATTTGAATTATTTCTAATGTATATAAAATATGTGTCGTCAATTAATAGTCTTTTAACTTAGTTTTTTAGTGATGAAGTAACCTAAAATTTGGTGATGGAGAAGAAGAAAAATATTTAAATTGTTTACATCTATTATACCATAATACAATATGAATATGGTGAATAAATATACTATCGAGACTCATTATATAATTTGAATTATTTTCAATGTATATAAAATATATGTCATCAATTAATAGTCTTTTAACTTAGTTTCTTAGTGATGAAGTAACCTAAAATTATGTGATGGAGAAGAAGAAGAATATCGAAATTGTTTACATTTATTATACCATAATACAATATGAATATGGTAATTAAATATACTATTGAGACTCATTATATAATTTGAATTATTTCTAATGTATATAAAATATGTGTCATCAATTAATAGTCATTTAACTTAGTTTCTTAGTGATGAAGTAACCTAAAATTTGGTGATGGAGAAGAAGAAAATACTGAAATTATTTACATCTATTATACCATAATACAATATGAATATGATGAATAAATATACTATCAAGACTCATTATATAATTTGAATTATTTTCAATGTATATAAAATAGTGTCATCAATTAATAGTCTTTTAACTTAGTTTCTTAGTGATGAAGTAACCTAAAATTTGGTGATGGAGAAGAAGAAAAATATTTAAATTGTTTACATCTTTATACCATAATACAATATGAATATGGTGAATAAATATACTATCGACACTCAATATATAATTTGAATTATTTTCAATGTATATAAAATATGTGTCATCAATTAATAGTCTTTTAACTTAGTTTCTTAGTGATGAAGTAACCTAAGATTTGGTGATGGAGAGAAGAAGAAAATACTGAAATTATTTACATCTATTATACCATAATACAATATGAATATGGTTAATAAATCAACTATCAAGACTCATTAGATAATTTGAATTATTTCAAATGTATATGGAATATGTGTCATTAAGTAATAGTCTTTTAAATTAGTTTCATAGTGATGAAGTAACCTAAAATTTGGTGATAGAGAAGAAGAAAATATTGAAATTGTTTACATCTATTATACCATAATACAATATGAATATGGTGGAAAAATATACTATTGAGACTCATTAGATAATTTGAATTATTTCAAATGTATATTGAATATGTGTCATTAAGTAATAGTCTTTTAACTTGGTTTCTTAGTGATGAAGTAACCTAAGATTTGGTGATGGAGAATTAGAAAATACTGAAACTGTTTACATCTATTATACCATAATACAATATGAATATGGTTAATAAATATACTATCGAGACTCATTAGATAATTTGAATTATTTCAAATGTATATGGAATATGTGTCATTAAGTAATAGTCTTTTAACTTAGTTTCTTAGTGATGAAGTAACCTAAGATTTGGTGATGGAGAATTAGAAAATACTGAAACTGTTTACATCTATTATACCTTAATACAATATGAATATGGTGGATAAATATACTATCGAGACTCATTAGATAATTTGAATTATTTCAAAAAGTATATGGAATATTTGTCATTAAGTAATAGTCTTTTAACTTAGTTTCTTAGTGATAAAGTAACCTAAGATTTGGTGATGGAGAATAAGAAAATATTGAAATGGTTTACATCAATTATACCATAATACAATATGAATATGGTGAATAAATTTACTATCGAGACTCATTAGATAATTTGAATTATTTTCAATGTATATAAAATATGTGTAATCAATTAATAGTCTTTTAACTTAGTTTCTTAGTGATGAAGTAACTTAAAATTCTGTGATGGAGAAGAAGAAATACTGAAATTGTTTACATCTATTATACCATAATACAATATGAATATGGTGAATAAATATACTATCGAGACTCATTATATATTTGAATTATTTTCAATGTATATAAAATATGTGTCATCAATTAGTAGTCTTTTAACTTAGTTTCTTTGTGATGAAGTAACCTAAAATTTGGTGATGGAGAAGAAGAAAAATATTGAAATTGGTTTACATCTATTATACCATAATACAATAGGAATATGGTGAATAAATATACTATTGAGACTCATTATATAATTTGAATTATTTCTAATGTATATAAAATATGTGTCGTCAATTAATAGTCTTTTAACTTAGTTTATTAGTGATTTAGTAACCTAAAATTTGGTGATGGAGAAGAAGAAAATACTGAAATTGTTTACATCTATTATACATAATACAATATGAATATGATGAATAAATATACTATCAAGACTCATTATATAATTTGAATTATTTTCAATGTATATAAAATATGTGTCATCAATTAATAGTCTTTAACTTAGTTTCTTAGTGATGAAGTAACCTAAAATTTGGTGATGGAGAAGAAGAAAAATATTTAAATTGTTTACATCTATTATACCATAATACAATATGAATATGGTGAATAAATATACTATCGAGACTCATTATATAATTTGAATTATTTGCAATGTATATAAATATGTGTCATCAATTAATAGTCTTTTAACTTAGTTTCTTAGTGATGAAGTAACTTAAAATTCTGTGATGGAGAAGAAGAAAATACTGAAATTGTTTACATCTATTATACCATAATACAATATGAATATGGTGAATAAATATACTATCGAGACTCATTATATAATTTGAATTATTTTCAATGTATATAAAATATGTGTCATCAATTAGTAGTCTTTTAACTTAGTTTCTTAGTGATGAAGTAACCTAAAATTTGGTGATGGAGAAGAAGAAAATACTGAAATTGTTTACATCTATTATACCATAATACAATATGAATATGATGAATAAATATACTATCAAGACTCATTATATAATTTGAATTATTTTCAATGTATATAAAATATGTGTCATCAATTAATAGTCTTTTAACTTAGTTTCTTAGTGATGAAGTAACCTAAGATTTTGGTGATGGAGAATTAGAAAATACTGAAACTGTTTACATCTATTATACCATAATACAATATGAATATGGTAAATAAATATACTATCAAGACTCATTAGATAATTTGAATTATTTCAAATGTATATGGAATATGTGTCATTAAGTAATAGTCTTTTAAATTAGTTTCATAGTGATGAAGTAACCTAAAATTTGGTGATAGAGAAGAAGAAAATATTGAAATTGTTTACATCTATTATACCATAATACAATATGAATATGGTGGAAAAATATACTATTGAGACTCATTAGATAATTTGAATTATTTCAAATGTATATTGAATATGTGTCATTAAGTAATAGTCTTTTAACTTGGTTTCTTAGTGATGAAGTAACCTAAGATTTGGTGATGGAGAATTAGAAAATACTGAAACTGTTTACATCAATTATACCATAATACAATATGAATATGGTTAATAAATATACTATCGAGACTCATTAGATAATTTGAATTATTTCAAATGTATATGGAATATGTGTCATTAAGTAATAGTCTTTTAACTTAGTTTCTTAGTGATGAAGTAACCTAAGATTTGGTGATGGAGAATTAGAAAATACTGAAACTGTTTACATCTATTATACCTTAATACAATATGAATATGGTGGATAAATATACTATCGAGACTCATTAGATAATTTGAATTATTTCAAAAAGTATATGGAATATTTGTCATTAAGTAATAGTCTTTTAACTTAGTTTCTTAGTGATAAAGTAACCTAAGATTTGGTGATGGAGAATAAGAAAATATTGAAATGGTTTACATCAATTATACCATAATACAATATGAATATGGTGAATAAATTACTATCGAGACTCATTAGATAATTTGAATTATTTTCAATGTATATAAAATATGTGTAATCAATTAATAGTCTTTTAACTTAGTTTCTTAGTGATGAAGTAACTTAAAATTCTGTGATGGAGAAGAAGAAAATACTGAAATTGTTTACATCTAATATACCATAATACAATATGAATATGGTGAATAAATATACTATCGAGACTCATTATATAATTTGAATTATTTTCAATGTATATAAAATATGTGTCATCAATTAGTAGTCTTTTAACTTAGTTTCTTTGTGATGAAGTAACCTAAAATTTGGTGATGGAGAAGAAGAAAAATATTGAAATTGTTTACATCTATTATACCATAATACAATAGGAATATGGTGAATAAATATACTATTGAGACTCATTATATAATTTGAATTATTTCTAATGTATATAAAATATGTGTCGTCAATTAATAGTCTTTTAACTTAGTTTATTAGTGATTTAGTAACCTAAAATTTGGTGATGGAGAAGAAGAAAATACTGAAATTGTTTACATCTATTATACCATAATACAATATGAATATGATGAATAAATATACTATCAAGACTCATTATATAATTTGAATTATTTTCAATGTATATAAAATATGTGTCATCAATTAAAGTCTTTTAACTTAGTTTCTTAGTGATGAAGTAACCTAAAATTTGGTGATGGAGAAGAAGGAAAAATATTTAAATTGTTTACATCTATTATACCATAATACAATATGAATATGGTGAATAAATATACTATCGAGACTCATTATATAATTTGAATTATTTGCAATGTATATAAAATATGTGTCATCAATTAATAGTCTTTTAACTTAGTTTCTTAGTGATGAAGTAACCTAAAATTTGGTGATGGAGAAGAAGAAAAATATCGAAATTGTTTACATCTATTATACCATAATACAATATGAATATGGTGAATAAATATACTATTGAGACTCATTATATAATTTGAATTATTTTTAATGTATATAAAATATGTGTCATTAATTAATAGTCTTTTAACTTAGTTTCTTAGTGATGAAGTAACCTAATATTTGGTGATGGAGAAGAAGAAAATACTGAAATTATTTACATCTATTATACCATAATACAATATGAATATGATGAATAAATATACTATCAAGACTCATTATATAATTTGAATTATTTTCAATGTATATAAAATATGTGTCATCAATTAATAGTCTTTTAACTTAGTTTCTTAGTGATGAAGTAACCTAAGATTTGGTGATGGAGAATTAGAAAATACTGAAACTGTTTACATCTATTATACCATAATACAATATGAATATGGTAAATAAATATACTATCAAGACTCATTAGATAATTTGACTTATTTCAAATGTATATGGAATATGTATCATTAAGTAATAGTCTTTTAAATTAGTTTCATAGTGATGAAGTAACCTAAAATTTGGTGATAGAGAAGAAGAAAATATTGAAATAGTTTACATCTATTATACCATAATACAATATGAATATGGTGGATAAATATACTATTGAGACTCATTAGATAATTTGAATTATTTCAAATGTATATTGAATATGTGTCATTAAGTAATAGTCTTTTAACTTGGTTTCTTAGTGATGAAGTAACCTAAGATTTGGTGATGGAGAATTAGAAAATACTGAAACTGTTTACATCTATTATACCATAATACAATATGAATATGGTTAATAAATATACTATCGAGACTCTTTAGATAATTTGAATTATTTCAAATGTATATGGAATATGTGTCATTAAGTAATAGTCTTTTAACTTAGTTTCTTAGTGATGAAGTAACCTAAGATTTGGTGATGGAGAATTAGAAAATACTGAAACTGTTTACATCTATTATACCTTAATACAATATGAATATGGTGGAT